>JAODAC010015043.1:0-22329 GCA_027575185.1 Mimaenictus wilsoni | reverse complement strand
TTTATAATTGTTTATGTATATATGCTTATTGTATTGTTTTGTTAATATTAATAAATCTGTTCAAAAACTCAAAACTCTCGGCTTACCACGTAGAAGGACGGGGTTCGATTCCCCGAGGTTGAGTAATCCACTGGGTGAATATTATTCACCCACAACATACCACAAACACTTACAGCATTGAAAACATTCAACACACAAAATTAAACACTCCACATATTTAACTCTCAACATTCAACACACAACTACACAACAAAATACATAAAAATTGTAAATACACGCCCACCTGGGCAGCATAGTTGGTATACTTCGGCTTACCACGCAGTCGAACGGGGTTCGTGTTCCCGAGGTGGGCTCCTACATGTGTAATTTAATTATTTAATTAGTTCACACAAAAATTAATCACACAAAATCCACACCATTAAATTCACACTACAAGAATCACAACAATTACAAATCACACACCAAAAATCACATCAATCGAAGTTTGCGCATCTCACGACAACTACAACAAGCAAAATCCACAAGGTAATCTCAACACTCAACAAGGAATCAACACAACACAAAAAAATCAACAATAATAACATCAAAAAACCTCTTGTAAAATATAAAAATAATAAATAAACATGTATCCAGGCTGAAGGACCAGTTAGGTCGATAGCCAGGTCTATGGACCAAATACAATATTATATTTGTAAATACACAAAAATTATACGTAAAAACACGACGTGAAAACCTCAGGGTTGATAGCAAATAAAATGTATACATTATTTTTTAAAACAACCTATCCCACAATCCTTGAAATAAAATAGTATCTAACCAAAAATATGAGAATGCCAACAAAATCTTTGAATATTTCAAGCCGTCCCTCTCATTTTTTATCTACCGTAGACTTTTCAACTTAAGAAGCAACCTCATTTAATGTAGTTGAAATTTAGAATCCTCTCATCACCCAAGTACGTTCATTTCCCCTAATTTCAGGATATTATCCTTTTATCCTTTCTAAGATGTTTCCTAGGTGGTTTTTAGCTGCCGGCAAAATTCACAAGTCACACGAGCGAGCGAAAGCCATAAGAAAGTGAAAAACATTCTTGGAGACTGGACGTCTAAAGGTTGGTTTGTCTCTGAGGCATTGTAAAGGCGTGTAAACCGCTAAGTAAAAAACAACACTCGCTGCACGCCAGTGACTTAATTACATTTTAATCCGATAGAACCGCAACCGCGAATACCGAGCGGGAATATACAACTTTTGCTGTTGGGGTGGTCGTAGGCGGGAGGGTGAGAAAGCGGGGTGGAAAATGAACAAAAGAAAGAGCGAAACAATTTTCCAACTTCCAAAAAACAAGGAGGAATTATCATACAACATTTGACTTTGACTTTTATTTGTCGGCTTTGTCTTACACCTCAGAAGCATTCCAAATGCTTGCTGTACGAGTTTGCGAGTTTGTGAAAATGCAAAATTTCACGTTTGTACCCAACATTTTGCATTGTACAAGCACGTCACCGTGGAGTATAAACATTTAGATACAACTTAATTGCATTTGTCCAGCAAAAAAAAAATAAAGGAGTACAATTTCCACGTTATTTTTGTTATGGTGGATTAAATTACGCCAAGTAAAATATCTACATGATAGATCTTTGTCAGTAATGTTTACTTGTAGAAATTAAAAACCTCTTTCTGTCCCTCTTCGGGGAAAATTTAATATCGAAAACAAACAGTGGAATAATAGTGAAATGAACCCATTATTAAAATAATTCATTTTAGAAATTCACTTTATTTAACAATACGGTAAATTTACTCTTTGAATTGAAATAGGTTGGTTCAAACTTAATTAAAATATAAAGAATGAGTGTTTTGTATTATTTAATTAGAATTTTATATAAATTTAAGGCAAGCTACGGAAGGTCCAAAGGGAAAACTAGTCATGCGTTGCTCAATCAAACAAAAAAATTATAAATGAGACGAGTTTAAATTTATACCATATTCTCTCGTATTAAATTCTTGTCATTCGCAACGAAATCATACTTGTTGGAAGCCATATTCTTGGCTTTCGTAGGCAGTGTTAATTGAAAAAAAGCACATTTTCAATTACATGAACGAAGATATATACGCAATGAGGACATCAGGGCCACAATGAAGTCACAATAAATACACTATCAACGATTCCATAGGCGATGAACACCTTACTTCGCATGGACATGTGGAGAGGATGAAGGTACCAAGATTATCCAAACTCATCACTATCTGGATTCCACATGGGGAAAAGGAAAAGAGGTCGACCACGAACAACATGGAAAGATGGACTAGAGGCAGAGATGAAAGACAGAAGCATTCCAGAAAGAGCATGGGAATGTAGAGAGAGGTGGAGAACGTTAGTCGGAAGGAGCCGTCAGATGTCATAACCCGCTCATTATATATATTTCAATTGTTAATAACCGATAATATATTAAATTAAATTAACCAATAAATTCAGTTAATTATTAACACATTTTTTGTTTAATTTACTGAACTAAGCACAATAAAAGAAATATATTTATTTTCACACTAAAACGAAAAAGGTGCAATGACAAGGGTTTTCAATAAATTTCTTCGTTTGTTTTTCACACAATCTGACAATAAATCCAACGTTTTGTCGTGTTGTGCGCGCCCCCCGGGTGTGGCGATAAACAGCGATGCCACCTAAATGGAACAAAAACCACACGCACTTTTCGTAGAGGGTAAAACCATTATTTATGTTAGTGACATGTTGAAGGCGAACCCGAAAATATTCACGCCAATGATATAACTTATAAATTACACTTGAGAGTTAGTCATTGTTAATGCTTGACTTCTTCAATTAGAATTAAAGTGGAAAAATCACGGGATTGTTGAAATAAAACTTTCAACAATATAACGAAGAACCAGTGGCAAAGCTTAAAGGTGTAAAAGAAAATTCTTTGAATCTTGCAGGGCGTTTTATCTATTATGCAGGCGTGTTTAGGGCAAACAAAATAAAATAATAAAATACGATTTCACAAGAGTGCGGTTTCACTAAATTCCAATTAGTTTTGTTCAGTCATTATTAACTACGATCAATTAGCTCTGCGTCAAACAAATTGCGTGTAAGTGTACATTGCATCGGTGCGCATTTATCGCGTAGGAGTACCTCCAACTCTGGTTCGTATTACAGTTCATGAACTCTCCACCGATTTGCCCTTTGGGGATTGCAAAACAATAATATGCTTATTAATTAATACGCATTATTGCCCATCAGCAATGGCCTAATTATCAGCAATAGTGTATATGAAGTATGACAGTAATTGGTTTAGTAAATTAAACTAACTTAGACTATTCTGGAATATTTATTGTAGGTAAGTGCTGTGAAATTTGCCATATATGGAGCCTGTAACGACATTCTGTTTATAACGGAAAAAGTCCAGGCCAACATTTTTTGCTTTTTGCCCCTCTGGCCTCCAAATAAGCCATTTGCCCCCCTCCCCCCTTCTTCCCCCTTCCCACTCTTTGCTGTATTGTATTGTCGTATTCTTTGAGGTTTACACATTTATTTACCATGTGTAAACCTCAAAGAACTGAAAAATTTACATTAGACTTAGAAATTTATCAATAGACTGCGCCCGGGCAGTTTTTCGATAGTTTCGATAACAAAGTATAGATATGAAATAGAATACTATTATGCGATATTTTCGTCCAGGTAAATCCTTAGTTTCGTTAGTTTTAATAACAAATATCGATATTTTTAAGATTCGTGGCATACAGCGACGTACGTTTGTTGACATTTATATTTATATGCAAATCTTAATTATTTAAAAAGCTCAATGATTAAATGTAGAAAATATGAAGAAACGTTTAACTAAAACATATTCTAACATCATTGACATAAAAATAAAGTAAAAAAGAGTTTAAAACTATTAAAAAACTTTTCAAGCTTTAATAAACTATATACAAACAAAAAATAATAATACTGTGTTAAATTTAAAAAAAAATAGTTCCGAAGCAAACTTGAATATAAAACAAACAAGTCTTTATAATAATTATTAAGTAAAATTTACACCCAAGTAGTTTTCAAGTGAATTTTCCTTCACGTACTGACACGGGCAAACTTGTAATTCGGGTCTTAGCATCACTTTGGCAACTTTACTCGCTTGTATAGTGCTTTTATGCCAGGATCGTGTGTTGTAGAAACTAACCTACGTGCACCTAACAAGACGTTTTTGACACATACAGCATTCGGTAATTTGCACCAACACTTACTTTATTCGGGGTGGTAAACTCGATGTTTTCAGGCCCTTGAACTCGTCTCCAGTGGCGTACGTCAGTGTCAAAATCTCAGAAGCGCAAATATCCACCGAAAATAAAAAGAAAACAAAACGTTGTCTGAACAAAACCCAAATGGAAACTGATATGCACTCAATGAAAAACAAGTTACAAGTTTTGTACACTTTTGTCACGTTCTGCACGGTCACTTTGAATCAAGTAAAATGCACTTAATTCAATATTAATTCGTAAACAGAATTAATGCATGCAACAGTCCGCATTAGCACATATTATGCACATAATGGCAAGTGAGTGTTATGTTGTTTTCGTGCTATTTTTACCGCGTCGTAGAAAATATATCTGCGCATGTGCTTTGGCGAATTCCCGAAGCAGCCGCGCACGTTGCTCGCGAAGTACTGACTGGGATGCGAATGCGCCCGTTTGGTTTTGATGCCGGTGCCTTTTCTCCCATGCCCGGCATGCGCGAGCGTCCGAAACAGGCACGGTGACGAATTGCGCACAATTGCAATACTCGCGCTCGTGTCGTAAATTGCAATATGCTGCACATATGACGGGTCGCGACGGGACGGGTGTGTGTGCGGTTTTCACGCCCGCTTTGGCGGACCACCGCGCGACCCTGTGGCGAATTACATATATATGTGCACTTTTCGTCGCAAATAATAGCCACTTTTACGCGAGATTTATAAGTTTCAATCATTTGCATTTATTAAAAAGTTGCAGCTGGTGCATAGGTTCCAGGAAAAATGCGCAGTGTTACAATATAATTCTGTCGTGTTTTATGTGCTAGTTTAAAAGATACTAAACAGTGTGTTCTTTTATAACATTGCATAACTTTGTAGTACCTAATTTTCTGCAAGTGAAATAAAAATATTTCGTAAGAACTTTTATATAGAGTTAGGTGAGGATAAATCGGAACTATCGAAGAATTGGTATTAGAAAAGGTTAGAATAATTTTGGTAAGGTTTGGGAAGTAAGATTTGAAGAAGTGAATTTGCCCAATAATATTAGCCAACATGTTAAATTAAATTCAAAATTATTAGGTGAAGCACTACGGAGGGGAGTCGAAAATTATTTGTCTTGATAAGTGCCTTTATTGATAAATGTAGTTATTTCAGTCGCTATTTGTTGTTTGTACAAATGTTCATTGACGATTTCTCCGCCATCTCCTAGTACGTAACATAAGTTCAAAAAAATCTTTTGTATTATTTTGTATTATAGTATTGGGAATGAATTATAACATTAATTTAAGAAAGTATAATTCTTGCTAAATAGTCAATTGATAAAAAAAGTATTTGTACTTGTACTGAAACTCCTGGCGGCGATCCGTTGTGTGAGCGGCACGCCTGAACTACTTGGGAGAGCAATGCTACATTCGCAAGAAAACTGGAATGCGATGGTTCTTTCCCGCGTGAATGTCGTGAGAGAAAAGCGCAAAGTCGAAGGTCACGCATAGACGGTACCTAGACCGTTGCACTGATGAAATGTAGAACCCGCGATGCCGGAGCAGCGTGTCTATTGTTTAGAGGGTCCGCACAACACCACTATTATATTCTAATAGTAGCCACTTCTCTAATAGGGCCACTTGTTCCGGTTAGCTAGACGCCGGCAACGCCCAAAAAAAAAGTATTTGTACTTATAATTAGGTGTCTTTACGTTCACTTGATACGTTAGTATTTTAATTCGATAATTTGGTATCGATACTTTTATTAGAAACTTTAGTATCGACATTTCTTAGTTTCCATATATTCGATACCAACGAGTTCTCTAATTCCGATACTTTCATTCGATATGTTATCAGTATTATGAAATTTCGGTGTTTTCGATAAAAGTAAAGATATTTTTAAGTTTCGATACTTATCATAAAATTATCGATACTTTTTAGCATTAATAAGTGGCTATTATCAATATTTTCAAGTTTTGATACTTTTCATACTTTCGATAAACAAAAATATGACTTCTATAGGTTTCTATGCTTGCTTTCATTCGATTCTTTTGAAACAATTTTTTCAAGTTTCGATACTTTCCTTAACAAAAATTATATATTTGAAAGTATAAAGTATTAATACTTTCTTCCTGCAATTTGGAATCGAAACTGTAAACTTTTAATACTTTCCATGCCAATTAATATAGATACATTCATCAGATATTTTGATACGGATACTTCCATTAGATATCTTAATATTGATACTTTTATATTTCGATAGTTGTAAGTTTTGATACTTTAATTTCAGATCGTATACTTCCATTCAAAAATTTGGTATCGATACTTCCATAACAAAATATAAATACACCTGGTTCTGAATCAACATGTTGACAGTGACTGACTATAAATACCAAAGTAAGTAAACAATATCAAATAAAATGACATTCTTTTTATACAATAAACGACCATATAAAAACTTTGATTTATTTTTTTCTACGAAAAATAAACGCCTGAAGCAAAAATACCCATCAGTGGCCAAATTGTGTGGCGTTCATTTGTTTACTTCGCCGCCCTTCATGTGTTTTGATTCGCTCCACAATGCATTGCTTCGTTACCATCGGACGTAATTCGGTTAGTTTCCAACTTCTGGTTGCACTTCGATTTGTCACCAACGGTGACACGTGATAAATATGCGCGGTTAGAAACAAACGAAAATACGCTGGTTCCACCATAGCTATGCATACGAAATAGGCGACTACTAAAAGTCCTAGCAATATGATATGCGTAAATTGTGTATATCAGCCAGACAATATTTTCTCCGTCGACTTCTACGATGAACCAAACATACGTCGCATACATGATGAGTGCTTCGAGCGTGTAAAATTGTGGGGGATTGCTTTCGATGCGCCAAAGGTCTCAAATTGTGCCCGAAAGACTCGCGCCGGATGAAACTTGCCCTTAACGTATATAATTCATGACGCGTATGCTCGTTCACGCGTTTGTCTCGTCTCCACGTCTTTTTTTCTGTTGCTGTGCCCTCGCGGCGTGTTTTATTCCGTGTTATGAAGGCGGAGATCATGGGGGTGGATTTCAAACACGGTTTTCCTTCCTTTTCAGGCTCTTTGTCGAACGAATATGTTAATATTTGAGTAGGTTGTGCGATTATAGCAGTATGTTGGGATTTACTAAGATAAACCACACTTTAAAAATGTTTAAAAGGAGATGTTTCATGTATTTCTTATACATTATTATATACATGCCTCTAGAGAGTGTTACTTTATTGTAAAGAAGATTGACAACATCGAGAAACAACAACATTGATTTATTTAACGTCATTTAACAAGCCAAAAAACGATTTATAATCGATTTATAGTTGTAAAAAGTTGGTAATATGAAACTTCTTATTTATACGGAACCGCCTTAACGGTGAGGAGAACTAATTTTAGATAAAGTCATATCATCATTACAGCAATTCTGAATACCGCACCCGTCTTCTACAAGTCTTCCAGGTAATATTGTAAGTTCGAGTGTATTTAGCTCTATCCGGAATTTCTTTTTGAAAGTGAGTCACTTTAGACCTGAAAATCCATCTGTAAACCATATGGAAAGGCGGGTAAGGTTCTAGGGAAAACCCCCTAGAACGAAAATAAAGTACTTAAATAGGCCGTTTCTATTTTAGGTCG
Organism: Mimaenictus wilsoni; assembly: GCA_027575185.1. Classification (NCBI taxonomy): domain Eukaryota; kingdom Metazoa; phylum Arthropoda; class Insecta; order Coleoptera; family Staphylinidae; genus Mimaenictus; species Mimaenictus wilsoni. The sequence continues at coordinate 14,450 of JAODAC010015043.1, read as the reverse complement.
ATTTTTATGAGAGAAATTCACTTTAAATTTTATTAAGAAATTTTTTTTAGTTTATTTTATAGTTAATTTTTTTTTAATTTATTTAGAAAATTTTATAAACTTTACAATATCTTTTTGAAGTTTTATTTTCTATCAATATTATGGTCTCTAGAGTGTACACTATGGTGCAACTAAAAAAACGAGACGATATAAAAAATCTTGAAAATTTTATTTTATGACCTGGTAAATAAGGTTTCGCCCTTAAGAAGAGAAGCTGCGTTCAATAAGTTGCCTATTTTATGCTAAGTATAACAAAACCTAAACAAACATAATTTCTTAATCTTCAACTAACCATTCTTCCTGAATACTTCCTGAATTGTCGTATATAATCTAAATGTATGTCAAACCCTTTAAAATTGGATTATTTTTCAAACTGAAGCGTTTTAAAAGTCTTCTATTAAAAGTTTACTGATAGTTAAACGTGCACAATATGTTTTTAATGTGTTTTATCACTTTATGTTTTCATATCATTTAGACACCGTATTTGTATTGTCCTTTACGAGGGTGTGGGAGGCGCTTCGGCGGCTGACAATTTTCGCAACAAAGATATAAAACAAAAGCGATTCACGTACCGCATTGCATGTCGCATGTCGAGCGTGAGGAGTAGCGCAAACTCTCGTTATGCCATCCTGGTGCATTCATGCTGCAAGGACAAACACTCGCTAACGTACTTTAATGTTCGCAAACAACGTCGGAAAAAGTTGCATACACAACAACAACAACGTAGGGCGCAAAATCTCGTCGTATATATGCAAGCAGCTCTGCGTTAACATGGATACGGGAACAAGCTGGGAGACAAATGAACAACCATAGGAAGTTGTAATTTATGTAAACAAATCTACTCAGTACTAAAAGGATACGCATAGATCTACAGCAAAGTAGAAACTTGGGGAATGTTAATAGTGCTCTTCTATCTTTTTTCCTAACGTATTTCTGTTAGAGAAATAGATATATCATACTAGATGTATACAATCAACCCTACATGTATAGTTACATAAACCTAAAGTTGGTTGCATCTGAATTTGCCTATATTTATAGGTCCTGAAATTAATGGGTTTTATATCATAGATAATATCGAGTCCCTATATTAAATCAGACAAATGTCATCATTCAGTTATAGTATAGACTATGGGTGAGCAACATTTGTTATCTAATATGTTTAAATTTGTTAATTGCTCACAATCTAACATATATCACATGGTACACAAGGATCGATAGTAATCACGGGCCGCACAAATATCTTCGCGAGCCGCACAAATATTCTCAGCAGACCTCAGGTTGTTCACCCCTGGTTTTGATCATCCCTGGTTTTTTGCAACTTCGCATTTATTACAAAGGAATTTAAGGATTCCGTTCATGTTTTGAAACCTCCTCTTGGGCCGACTTTCCCAAAGTTTTTCCTGCTATAAAACACTTCGAAAGTTCTGAAATTTTACTCGTCAGTTAAACTCACAATCAGTTAAATACTGTGGTTTCTTCTTTATCGGGACACTAGTATGTTTTGTCCCTAAGCAGTAATTCCTTTATCAGATGTCCCGATTAAGCGAAGTCTACAGAATACCCCAAAACGCTTTTTCGACTTACGCGAGGTTTACTTTATTCGAGAACATTTAATAGTTATGAAACCCGAATTCAGGGAATTATCATTTTAAGATCTCAAAAGTCTGAAATGTTAAAATATTCCATTTAGTCCATTTACTAATGCATTTTATGAAATTAAAGTGCATTTACTAATATATCTAACGAAAACCTAAGTGACTGCACATCTTGAAAACAAAGTAAGATGGAAAAACTTTTCCCAGCTGAAATTAATATTGAACAACATCATCAGTACGTTCATACAAGAAAATCCTATCATGAAAGTGCACGCTTTTATGATACATATTTTCTCCATAACTGCACTTAAAGTCTAAAGAAAATATGATTATGTTGTACGTCATCTTGTCGGAGAAGAATAAGAATAACTCCTCTATTATACTGTATGCCTAATACAAAAAATGCATGTAATAATCATCTAAGGAAATGTTTCCTAAAACCACAACAGAACGAGTACAATGCAACAGGAACAATCAAGCATCGGGACGGAAGCAAGTATGTCGAAAGGGGAAACTGCATAACAAAATATGAATCATCGAGATTGATATTGGTGGGTTTAGTATTATCATGCAATCTGATAATGCAACGGCGTAACTTCTTTTGGATAAGGGATGATTCCGCACAATTTGCGCACAAGTCTTAAAAGGATGAGGATGCAGCGTCGAGACGAAGGAGGAAATCATGCTGGAAATCATTTCAATCTTAAATTTCCTTCTCACGACAATCCGAAAAAAAAGTTGAAAATAATATATGATAGGAATATAAAAAGTGAAAAGAAGGATGTATAATAACATATTTGATATCGTGCCTCATTATATTGAATGCTTCTGTACTAGATATGTCAGACGATGATGAAATATCGATATTTGTCGAAATCGATATTTCTAATTTTTCGATATATTGTTATCGAAATATCGTCCTGAAATTATCGATATTATCAATATCGATCAAATTGAAATTCTATCGTAACGCCATCTAAGAGTTTTCTTTTGGACTGTTACAGTTTCCATGATTTTATTATTATCTCTTCTTCTTCTTCATTCACCCGCCTTGTCCTTGACCGGACTTAGGCCTATGACCTGTCATTTTTCCAGAATTACATCTGGGTAACTATGAACATATTAATTCCCTTTAGGTAGGTTGCTAGCCTCGCCCAAGGTGAAGAAGACTTCTATAACGACAACCACAGATGTTAATGTGGTTGCCGGAGCAAGCAGAAGTGACATTGTCACGACCAGGATTTGAACCGATAGAACCCCTTGCTTGGTAAGCAGCGATCTTACCAAATGGGCTACTGCGCTCATTATCTCGGAAGCATATATTGGTATTGGTAGATTGTTGTTCACTTCGTATAATGTTAATCTTGCGATTCTGACCCTTCTGGCCCTATCAGTATTCATTAGAATTCAATTTTAAACAATGTGTGCTTTTGTTAAATTTACATCATGTAAAATAGATGGTGTTTAAGGCAATGACATGTCGAAACAATATCGAAATTTTTGAAACTTGAAGTAATTCAAAAAAGATGTTTTATTCCTTAATCAACCTTTTATTTCAACATTTTGGTCGTTTATAACGCCGTAATATCAATTAAAAGTGTTATTATAAAGATAAATAAGCAAAATATTGCTTTATCATTCGTTTTTATTACTTTAAGACGGTTAATCCCATGTTAAACCTGCGGAAAAACTGTGAAACTGTGAAAAGGGTTAAATTCAGATGATAAATGACTGTTGTCTCTTCCGCAAGCCACAATTCAAAACCCCTTTCAACATAAGCACAACAACAAGGATGAGCTTGAGAAAAATGTCAAATGGAGTACGGAATAAATAGCACTCCAAAAAGGAAAACGGGTAGAGCCCTTGTTAGTCCTTTCGGCTGACATATTATACCCCTTAATTGATACTTTAGACGCACGACATTTGTACAGAAAATTACCAACATTAACGCGCGAAAAAAATTGTGATACATTTGTTAAAATGAACGAAACTCTACGAGTACACAAAACGTAATTAACTAAATAAATATTAAGCTCGGGCGAATATACCCGTTGCACCATAAATATTATTTTATGCATAAATCAAATAAATTAGAGTATAAAATGGAAATATTGCACACAACGCAAAAAGAATCAAACCTCGTTAAATAGAGTTTGAAAACAAAAAACATAAAATTGAAAATGAAATATATTACTCGGGCCAAGACTGAAGCAAATGAATTTCATACAGGCTTCTTTTCGCATCGAATGAATGGACGAATCACGTTAAAGAAAAATTGCAGAAAATCAACGCATCGCGCAATTTAGCGTCGCTGGAGTAGAGATGAAGATACCAGGCGGTGAAATGAAGCCTGCAAAAAGCCTAAAATACGGAAATAAACGATTGGGGATGAAATAAGACAAAACGGGAATTGGACGAGGCTTGTAAGCAGGTCACCCGGAAACACAGGCCTGACAGCAAATTGAAAGTTTGATAATATTTAGTTAAACCATCGCATTCGCCTAATTGATTAAATGTGGCCTTTTTAAGATGACAAGGTTGACAAGACTAATGATGACAAATGTATGTTATGAATACGTTGCTGCCTTTGAACTTTCTAAAAAAGGACATTTTCGAGCATGTATATGTTGGAATGATGATTAAGAAGAGTTAAGAGTAAAGCTAACGAAGGATAATTGACTTAGTTGTTGGAGTTGAACAAAGTTAGGCGAAAATTGGATAAATTTTGGGGATTACGTCGAAAATATGTTTATTTCATTTCACCTTAAGAAGAGCCATGTCGGCTATGTCTGGCGGTACCACGTAGCGGCAAATTAGTGGAACTAAAATATGAAATGCAAACATTGTTGTAACATAATATCTCATATAAAATATTATAAAAGTATAATCATTCATGCATTGCTTGATTCGACACTAACTGTAGTGTATTTCAAATTTGCAGGGAACTCCTTAGCTTACAAGGAGAGAGTCTCAATTGTCCGGCACGGAATTAATTAATTTCCCGTTTAGACAAATTAGTTTTATATATGTATTACACCTACAAAATGTTTAATTAAATTCCGTGCTGGACAATTGAGACACTTTCCATGTTAGTTTTAGGTTTGAATTTGACAATTTAGTTCCACCATTTTACCGCTAGTACCGTGGAACTTAGGCCAGACTCTTGATGTGTATCTTCGGTTGCCAAGTTTCCATGACATTCATACAGTATTTCATATAATTTCTTTCTCTATTTTATATAATAATGACCTCTAGAATCGTGAATTCTTCGGTGAAAGAATAAAATGAAATTGTTGCAACAACTGGAATAAGTAAACAGTTAAATGGGGATATACTGGGCAAATGTAGAGATATAAAATATAGTTGTTTCGACAACTGTATAGTAAGAAAATACTAATACTTTCCACAAACTCCCACACACATACAAACAACACACATTCACCCACCCGCATACACATTCACACCTATGACCTAGAAAGGAAAATATGATCTGGCGTAATATAACATGAGTTAACCTAAACACATTGACCTTTTCAGTATCTTCAGAATAAATATATAAATACCTTTAATTAATTAATGAATATGAACAAATTTGTTATATAAAGTATGCATATAACTAATTAAACTGTAGCTCAAGTTTCGAATTTTGATTAAAACATGTAATGGATTTGCCTACAATTTATATGGAATAAAATTATATCAAGTATGTAAATATTTAATCCAGCACCGAAATCACATTCATAATCCAACAAATAATTTATTCACAACATTGTGCTTCGTAGATATGTGTAAATGAGTACAAAGTAATTGTTTTCATCCGATTCGGCTCTTTCAAAGGTGTGTTTTTGTTATATGCAAATAGGAATTTATTTAATTTAATTGGAATATTGTTATGTGTAATTACAAAGTTGTTTTTTATGACTACACCTCGAACAGGGATGCTGCGCATATATTTAATTATGGCAAATATATGCGGGTTATTATTAATTGGTATGAGGGAATTTTAATCAGTTATTATTTACTTTATTAGAATTATTTATCATGTCTACTTATATTTCGAAATAGCGTTTTAAACATTTTTATGAAATTTGTTATTTTTAACTTTAAATAAAAAATAAGGTATTTTCTGTATTTCTCTTCGAAATAAAATAAGGAAATGCCTTCTTACTATTAAGGGTACAGCAGTAAGAAGGCAGAAGAAATTATACAGAAGAAAATATACAGAAGAACATATACAGAAGAACATATATTCTGCTGCTTGAGTTTGTTTCTGATATCCCTCGATAGTTGACACAGTTACTTCAACCTTCCTTCTTGTAAATAACTATGATGTTGGCTTTAGTCCATTCTTTTGGTACCTGACTTAAATCTATGCAATTCTGGAACATTTTAGTTAGTTTCCCTATCATTGTTGCTGATTCATATTTTAGTAACCAACTTATTTACTACAATCTCTGGTGGTGGACTACTCAGTATAGGATCCTCTTCCTTCTATTATTCCTTCTGTCATACTCTGGACGGGTTTCTGTTAGTATTTCTTGGAAGTATGCGTACTATTATGTGAAACAATACACAGATAAAAAAATTAAAATTGGTTTATTAGTTTCTAAACTATATGCCGCCTAACTGCGGTTCGCATTCACCAGTTTACTCCGATGCCAAGTGCGCGTATCGAAGTTTTACTTCAAAAATCGACAGTTTTAGTTCATATGCCCCCAACATTGTTGACTTTATAGTCAATATTCAATAATATAATATATTCACTTTGAATTAAAAGAGCGTATATGCAATGTAAGGCCCAACAACAAGAAAATCCTTCTCTACAATAATAATCCTTCAATAAAACTGCATTTCTCTATATAAATTTAATTCTAATATCAATAAAAAATATTCTCCCACCTTCCATATTCTCTGGTTATGCTCGTATTTTGTACCCAGCTTAATTCTTAAATTCGCAGCCGTGTTGCTTGAAGGCACGTATGCGACACATACGTCATGTCGATGTAGCTGACGCACGCCGCCAATAACCACCTTCACGGCGCACTTACATACCTACAGTCACACGTAAACGCACATAGAAATCAGCGGCTAGCTTGAGAAACCACCAGGAAAAGGGCGCAAAACGTGCTGACGCACACACACGTGCCAACCGAGGCGCAAGCGTCAGGCGATGACAAGCCTACAATCTGCGAAATCTACGATCGCGCTTTATCCGCGCCGCACATATTTTCCGCACCCTTACAAAGTCGACGCATTAGTTGAGCCGCCACCAACCGCCGCCACCGTCTTGGCCGTCCTTCTCAATTTCCTCCTTGCGTTCTTCGCGACCGCGAATATATCACACGCAGTGTGCGCGCTTGCCAAAATGCTTACAGCCAAGATTTAGCACCCTGGACGAATTTAAGCAGTTCAGGAATTGTGTGCTATATCTGTAAGAACTCCAATCGAATATTTCTTGAATTGTACCAATATTCGATTTCATCAATTCCATCCATTTCGTCAATCCAGGAAAAAAGTTGATTTATGCCAATATTCCCAAGGAATTTATTTTAACATTTACTTTATTTTATTTTCAATTTCTGTGATTTATGTAATTTTTAATAAAGTTTAAAGAAGTTATTAAAAGGCAAAACCGTTATCATATCCACAGTTGGGGGCATAATTTGACGAATGACAACAATTCAGCGAATTCTTCGTTGATTGATGGAGTTTTTCGAAGTAACGTTGAGATTTATAGCCATCATAAATAAAACTGCAACAATGATAAGCGTACTAGAAGCGTATCAGAAGTATGACTTTTAAATTAACTAGCGAGGAGTTAACTTGCCGACTTATATAGGTTAAATGAATTCCTAATAATAATAACAAAATAGTCAAATTTCGAGTACGAAAATACGTTGACAATTGAAGAACTTCAAAACAGAGATAAATTGAAAGAGATAATAAAATGTTACACGGGTCTAGGTAGAAGTTTAAGCAGGTCAGGTTGGCCGAGTGGTCTAAGGCGCCAGATTTAAGCTCTGGTTCTCGTAAGAGAGCGTGGGTTCGAACCCCACACCTGACAAAGGTTTTTAAATTTCCTCCAATAGCCCTTAAATAAGTAAAATTCCAGGTCGTACCAAAACAAATAACACCTAGTATTTTCTCAATTTTAAGTGAATCTCAGAAATAAGTTCAAGGAGTCTACACATAATTTAGATAAGCACATCACAATAAATAGCATAAATCCTGCGGAACATAGTACTATAAAATTGCTCCATCCATTTATTCCGGCTATTATCAAAACATTCGCAGTCAAAACAATCGTGTATGCGAATAGCGCAAATAGGTATAAAATGCAGTCTAACAAACAATTTCGATAAAACTTGTCAACATGCGACTCCTTACTTTCTTGTTATCATTTTCGATATGTTCCTGTAAGTAACAACATTTTTTTCCGAAAATATATTTTCTATTTATTGTTTTAGCCTCTGCTCTTGAGGAGAGAATTATAGGCGGATCGCCATTATCTATAAGAGATGCCCCATATCAAATTTCCTTCCAGTATAAAAACTCGCATTTCTGTGGGGGTTCAATTTACACCAAAAAGTATATAATAACGGCAGGACATTGTGTTACCATATGGGAGTAAGTACAGTACTTTTGGATAAAAATTCACAAGATCAAATTCAGCAATAAGATATTTCATCATGTGGATATTGTCCACATAATGAAATATCTAGCATCAGATATAAATTCACAACTTTGGCCCATGTCCTGTTAATCAATCTTTTGCAATCGTATGCTAAACATTGTATTTTTTATTTTTTTCAGTAATCCTACCCATCTTACAATAGTAGCAGGACGAACCAAACTTTCTGAGAAAACAGGCCAAACAATCGCTGTAAAACGACTTTTCCTACATCCAAAATTCAAAGCTACATTCTCCTATATGGATTATGACATAGCCGTCTTAGAACTAGCCAGTAATTTAGAATTCAACCAAGACGTGAGCCCTGTTAACATATCAACGTCATCAGTGAGCAGCGGAGACGATGCGTTTGTTACCGGCTGGGGAACCACCCAAAGTGGAGTAAATAAAATCTCTGACCAACTTCTCGGAGTGCATGTCAGTATCCAATGGTGGTTTGCCTGCTATTTTCAGTATCCTGCACAAATCACTAGTCGAATGTTCTGTGCAGGTTTTACTAAAGGTGGCAGTGATGCTTGTCAGGTATTTCATATTATTTTAAAGATGTATAGAATGTTTTTAAGGACCTTATTAACAAATTCTTTCCAGGGTGATTCAGGAGGACCAATTACAGTAGATGGTGAACAGGTTGGTGTTGTATCATTTGGACGAGGTTGTGGAGATCCCTGGGCTGCGGGTGTGTACACAGATTTAAACAGTGTCATGGATTTTGTTAAAAATGTTACATGTACTTAATACTCCTTGAGATGAAATTGAAATATTATACTGTTGTGTTTAATTAGCATTCAAATTACTATTTGTAGTCGTATAAATATCGAAATGAAAACGACTAAATGTTTCATATTGCTGTTATGACACAACTGTCCACGTCGCTTAGGTAATATGGATTCAGGAAATTAAACCATCTGAATTCCTACCGCAAAACACAGATGAAATCTGACATTTTAGTGAATAATGAAAATTTAATTATTTGCCCAGGGAAAATTCCCCACTTTTGTTTGTGACAGTCGTACACCCGATTCAATATTCAACATTTGTAAAATAGATATTAATGTAATCGTAATCAAGGCTAAAACAATCAATGAAACTATTGAAACTATTGCAAAATAATGGGTAAAAACGTAATTTGACGAATAGAAACAATTCAGCGATTGTATTGATTGATAGGGGTTTGGAAATGTCGTAAAGATTTATAGCCCTCATAAATTGGCCATTTATGGCCTACAATAAATGAGTTGATATTCCATTTCATCCTATTTCTATCATTACTATCGCTAATTTTAAGCAGTCAATTGAACTGTTTATAATTGTTTAGTATTCATTTCCTAACTTTTATTGGCATAGTCATTTTCCTCATAAATCCATACATCCTTTCATAATATATAAATAATAACAAAAATAACTACAAAACTAAGCACATCTCATATAAAAATAAATACGGCAATGCTCAATTGATTGAGCATTTCAATCAAGTCATTTCATTCACCCTGTGAATCCATTGTCCCCTTCTTTTTTTTTCTTTCCTGATTCTTCATTCTTCTTTCCAATTCAAATCGCTTCGGCTTTCCTTCAGAAACCTCTCTAACCTAATTTCCAAGCTCTATCCAAGCCTCGCCTAATCTGTCTCCATTGCCTTTTACATTCCTCCGTCAGATGTTTTCAAGTACCTCCTCTGTAGCCCCATAACGCTTATTTGATGTATTTCGCATCCATCTAGACCTTGCTTGAGCCCCTGTACTTCGGATCCCCATCTCCGGATCACTGAAGTAGAAGGGTCCTCTTCTCATCACTTGCAACCATTTAAACCCTGGGTTATACGAGCTTACATCAATCCGTGATTGCCTTTGCTGCTCCTCCGCCTCTATTTCCCTAATACGAACAATTCCCTTGTTTAATAAATACATGCAATAAAATAACTCCAACGTTTTATATTAAATTGTCAGAGATAATAACATATTTCCGCTTCTAGTTCATGTTTTCTACAAGTCAGGTTGGCCGAGCGGTCTAAGGCGCCAGATTTAAGCTCTGGTTCTCGCAAGAGAGCGTGGGTTCGAACCCCACACCTGACATTGTTTAGTTTTAAAACCATTACCAAATTTTGTTACTTTAAATATGTTTAATTCAGTGTATTTTCTAATTATGATAAGATAAATACGTATTTAATACTCGTACATGTCTACTTAATCGTAGATGTGATGAATTTTGTGGTATATTGGCAATCAATTATATATATGAAACAAATTTTGTCGTTGCGTTGGTTGCATATAGTCACAGTCTCAACAGTTATCATACCACCCCTTTTCAAGCAATGATTTGAGGTTATGCATTATTTTATCGAATAACTTTTTTCAGTAACAATGTCGTCAAATATGCTGTGGGTACATTGCAACATCTGCTTCTCACGCGAAGCTCAATTCTTCGTGACGAAATGTGGGCATATTCATTGTTTTAAATGTGGCAACGAAAGTGGTAAGGCTAATTGTAAGTATATAGTAATTATTTTCATCACTGATTAAATTTTGAACGTAGCCAAGATCAGCACATGTCTTCAGTGCAAAAGTCAATCTACTCTGGTTCCACTCAATCATCGAGCACCTTCAAGTATTGTTAGATTTTTTCAGACCTTCGATGAATATTTCAAACTTTCCATTAAGGTAACCCACTAGTTTTAAGTTACACTAACCTTTTCTGATCTCAAACTGTAACAATACCTAATTGCTATTCAATACAATTTTTCAATTGCAATACAAAAAATATGTCAGATAATGGAGTTTCAAAAGAAAAATCGTATGGAATTGGATAAATATCTACAGGCATGCAAAAACCAACTTAAAACCGAGTACAAGCGCCTAGTTGAAGCCTTCAATGCCCGGAAGCAGCACAATCAACGTTTGATGTTAATGATTGAACAGGTAAATTCCTTAAACGTTTTCAAGTTAAATGTTTAATTATATTTTCATGTCATTAGGAGAATAAGAGGCAACAGGCTTCCAGATATAATAAATGGCGACGAGATGATACCTCTGCCGATATTTCAACTCCGTGGACAAATAACTCGTCAGAGTTTCACAATCAATCCTATAATCAGGTATTTAGAGCTCAATTTAAAAAGAAAACCTTATAATTAGTTGATTTATTTCGTTTATTCTCGTTCACAGACAATCAGGACGTCCATTGGAGGGCAAAATGCGAATCTAAGACTTCCCAAAAGAGCCAATGGAGGTTCCGTTAACTCTAGTAGACAGTTTCATTGGTAATTTTAATTATTTCATTTTTTAATTATTACTCTCATTCTCCTTTCTTCAATTTCAATAATTAATCGAATCCAAGGAACTGTAAATTAATGTGTTAATACAATCACTTCAGTTAATATTGAAAATATATACTTATTTAAAAGATGGAACGATTATGAGATGTTATTGCAAATTTAAAAAACAAAAGAAAATGTCAGGTGTGGGGTTCGAACCCACGCTCTCTTACGAGAACCAGAGCTTAAATCTGGCGCCTTAGACCGCTCGGCCAACCTGACCTGGCAGGGTACCCATATTCTAGGCAATATAAACTTAGTTTTTTATAATTATTTTAATCAGAGACACAAATAATGAAATATTACTTATTTTAAAGTTTATGAATAAAACTAATTACCTTAACCTAAACTAATTCAACTCTAATGAATACCATAAGTGATTTACTATACTTTCATAGATATGTGAATATTCTACCTCTAAAAATGTTTAATACTTTTAAACTTCATTTTCTATTACCATATATTGTCAAATTACGTTAAAATCATAAATATTGCGATATTTAGTGCAGTACAGAATGGGTAGTGACATCTACTGAATTTCGTTCGAAATTTCCTTTTGGCAACTGGGATTACACACAAATGGCACAAGGTCCCTTTAATCAATCTCTACAATTATTAAAAAAAAGAAGATAAATTTATTTATGTAATCATATTACAATTATCGTATTCTGTGTATGTAATTATATCAACATTTCTTGATTATGTTTATATTGAAGCACAGGTGGCGCTGCTATGAAAAACTGTTATCAAATATTAAATAATTAAAATGCTTTCCAATATCTCCTTGTATTTATTAAAATCTTCACTTTTACCAGAGTAAATTATGTTTCATTTAGGAAATATTTCTTCCCGTTATTACTTATTATCAGGATCCTCAGAAAATGGCTAGAATGTTTGCAAAGATGAGCAACTGGTGATCGTGATGATCAGTCCCAGCGCCCCCTGGGTCCAGGATCACACCTTTCAAATGTGGATGATGTCATATCACTCAAATGATATCAAATAGAGGTTAGAATAATTGTATCCAAACAATACATTTAAAGGATAGTAATCTGTGCATAAAGGATTTCAAATAATTTTGCGTCACATCCTCAAAACCATAAAGATTATAGGATGTAATAGTGTACTAAGAATTAGACGTAACTAGACAGTACGAATCATGTATACGTTCTATGTATGTATCCTTTCCTTCTTATTATCGCATCAAGAGAATGTGTTTGGTCGTAAGTATGACCGATATTCTATAAAAGGAAGAAGTGAGAGCGACGAGGAATGGACGGGGCGCTGGTTTCCGGATGATCCAACTGGAAACAATGAGAAAGAATCAAACGTAAATCATGATCAACATGGTGGGATTCCAATGGGTGTAATTGAGAATTGCGACGATGGCAAAGTAAGCCAACGTAAAAATTACATGTTTTAAATTACAACATGTTCCTTTTAGAGTCATTTATACGTGGATTACAATGGTACACGTCAAGAATATACGTGTTTTGACGAAGAGAGTTACTTTCTTCCCAGACCAGATGTCCATCCAATTTTAGAACATGATCGAATTCCAAGAGCTTACAGTGTAAGTTTTTTTACTCTCAAAAAACATATGAACAAAGTTTCAAACTTTTAAAGGATTATTTATTTATATCCTAGGCACCTCATTATTGCATGAATGAAACAATCAATTACAGACATCTAATACCAAATTTGTAAGTAGATCTCACATTTAAAATGCTATGAACTAAATGAACTATTTTTAGTGGAGGACATAGACCAGTATGGCCAAAATATGGAGAGTATAACTATGTCCCACCCCAACGATGGCTTCATAGCATCGAACACGGAGCAGTTGTGATGCTTTATCATCCTTGTGCCAATCACAATGAAGTAAATCTTCTGAAATCCGTAGTTCGTAATTGTCTGTTTCGACATATCATCACTGCAAACAGCAACTTACATCCAAATCGTGTATGTTTACCTATTAAAATGTGGCAAACTAGTTCGATAATCTTCAATGTTTGTTTTAGCCTTTAGCTTTATTAACTTGGGGCAATCGTCTCTTGATGTCCAAGTTTGATGTCAATATTGCTATCAGGTTTATAGCAAAATATGCGAATCGTGCACCAGAGAAAACTACAAAAGATGGAAACTACAGTATGGGGTTGATTAACCCGGCGAAGAGGATATCAAACGATGAAGATAACGAAATCTGCAAAAAGTTTATGAATTTATCTCTCTAATTCCTGATCTGTGAGCATAAAATGTATTACGATAATGTATCATATTGACATGTACTTAACTATTCTATAACAATGTAACGTATTACTGATAAACAGTAAATATATTTAATTGGCAAATACTAATTAAATCACATTTTATAAATTAATCCTCGTATAGCATCCTCCACTTCTTCCACGGATGAAGGGTTGCTCTCCTTCGTATATCCCTAAGTGTACGTTTAGCTCTTCTTTACGTTTTCTGGTACTCTCTTGTGGTGCCATTTTCTCCAAAATATTCAGCACACTTTCTTAGAACTTGTTCTTTGGGGGATATTATTACCAATTCACTTACCTTAACTAGAGGATACATATTTAGGAATTTATGTGGAAAATGTGCATTCAGGAAGAAGAACTTCAACACAGTATCAATTCTTAATTAATTTGGAAGATGTTATAATTTAAACTTCCATTTCTCAAATGTATATTATATAGATTTTTAAAATGAATCGCCTAATATACAATATAGGTACAATTTTTTGCTCGACGATGCAAAGCGACACTGCAACTTACACCTTCGCACCACCGTTTCACAATGCCAATGTAGA
>JAODAC010015032.1:0-22332 GCA_027575185.1 Mimaenictus wilsoni | reverse complement strand
CATCTTTCGACCAGCTTTATTGGTACCAGATATCTTTTTTGCAAGATATTGATTTTCATATTAATTCTTGAAAAAAAATCAATAAAAATACGTATAAATGAATCAATTCCTGAGATTATGAAATAAATTTGGTATCAATGGACTCCTGAAAACACCCTCTTTCTGATGATATCATCCTAGTACATTCAGCCTAGTACATTCACGGTACATTCGAAGAATCACCAAATCACACAAGTTTTACATGAAATTCAACAAAATTCAACACTTGTGATGAGTATAATCACTGGCGAAACTAATGAATGTGTTTTCTTTCGTTTAATTGCAGGAATCCCAGATGTTGGCGAGATTATTGGAAGCAATGACATGCTGTATATGCATGGACGCCTCAATTGATGCCATTTTCCAGCCTTGCCGACACGCAATCGCCTGCGTCACGTGCGCCGAGAAATGCGAACGATGCCCATTCTGTCGGGCGGATATCACGGAAGCGCAGCGAATTTATTTCAACGGTGAATTTACCGCGGCCACGCAGAGAGCCGTGTCCCCCTCGTGAGTGGGACCTGCTTAGTGATGTTTTAATTTCTAAGCGACTCGATCTCCTCCTTACCTTTTTAAGTTGCGATTTTTCGAAACGCGCTGACAAATATCTATATATATATGTAAAGTTAATTATCATTACTTTTAAATGCAAAGTAATTTAGTCGTTATTGTCATAAACTATATGTAAGCGTCATATCAATGCAAATTATTGCTAAGTTTCTTGCTATTAGCTTAAGTATTATATCAATGCAATATTCTATGTTAGCAATTGTTAGTTTCTATTCTACAAAATAATTTGTGATTATTTGCTGAACGGTGCGTGCGAAAAAAAAAAGTATATGAGTATTTTGTATATCAATGAGGAGAGATTGCTGTTTAATTTCGATTTGTTACATACATAGATTTTTCTTTTTGTAATTATTGTAAGCACGTAGCGTTAAGTTTTCTAGTGATAACAAATGCGACTTTTGAATGTACAAAATTTCGAAGAGTACGCGCCCCCCGAATGTGATATATATTTTTTTCTTTAAACGTTTATTATTAATGAATCGTGTTTTCTTTGCGTTATTTGGCGCTATTATCCTTTTGTTTCTGTTATGTTTATTCCACGAAATGGACCAACCCTTTGAACTATATTGAATGCATCGTGGTGTTTAGTATACGATGTGCTACATGATGATAATAAAAGTAGACGTTTTAAATTTGTACTAATACTTCGAATGGATACGTATTTGTTTATCAGTTTTATGATTGGTGTCCCATTGCCCTGAATGCCAATTTCTGTTGTTAAACCTACAGCAAAACACAGTGAGATAATAAAGAGGTACATATTTGACGTTTGGTGTTTGAATTAATTTGAAAAGTTTCACGGCAATACGATGAACGTCAATTCCATGTGATCGTGGTAATCGCGTTTCCATGAGTGAAACGGGTGAAACCCAATGACGATTAAATACATGGACCGCTAAAAACACTTGGTGTTTTTGACAGCAATACATTTGTTGGAATATCTAGTATGCAGTGGAATTGTAGTATAGGCAACCCAAATATCAGCGCATACGAGCTGGACAACGATGACAGCCGAGAACGAACGACGGCATTTGACAACACAAAGAGGTACATTTTTGATGTTTGGTGTTTTAATTAAGTCGAATGTTGTAACAAGAAAAGGTATGCACAAAAAGTTGCCAACATTGCTGATAATTCGATATTATCATCATACATTATAAATTTACAGATAAATATAGAATTAACGAGTCAGAACAGTTTATTTCCGTAATTATTACCTGCATATAAGATATGTTGAACATGTTTAGTGGGGTTATGAAGTCAGATACAGTGTTACCAACTATAAAATGTCACTGATCATACATAGTTAGTTTGAAATTGAAGATATTTCCCATTATATACATGTATTAATCAACGCACAATGTTAACATCAACATATAATAATAAAACTTAATTTATAATAATTTTAACATTTTTAAAACATTAATCTGATTTTAAAAACCTTAGTTTATATGATATGTAAAAATCTAGGGAATTAGAAAGTTATGTTGGTATGCTTGCAAACTATATGTTATATGTGCGGGTTGCATTTTTGGGAGATTAACCATAAAATAATGAATATAATTTGCTAATAAGTCGATATTATTAACATACATTATTAATTTTTTCAAAAATATCAAATTGATAAGACAAAACAATGCTTTTCCGTATTTATTACTTGAATAAAAGATATGTAGGACATGTTTAGTGGGGTTATGCAGTACGATGCAGTGTTACCAACAGAAAATATCACAGATCATACATAGTTATCTTGAAATTAAGTAAATTTCTCTTTATAAACACATATTAATCAACTAAAGCAGCATATTAAAAGTAACATATAACAATACACGTTAATTTATAATAATTAGAACTTTTTTAAAGCATAAAATGGATTAGAAAATTTTAAATTCTATATGATCTGTCAAAATCTAGGGAATTAGAAAGTTATGTTGGTATGGTTGCGAACCGTATGTTATATGTGCCGTTTGCATTGTTGGGAGATCGTGCAAGATGGCCGCACTGAATCGAAAGTAGTATGAAAAATGGTAAAAATCCTTTGAAAATCTCTATTTTCTCTCCACGTACACCGATATCCTCGACACGCTGCCGCCGGCGTCGCCTTCGGTGACTGTGCATCACACGCCGCTCGGATTCGCACAGCTGAGCGCACGCACCTGGTTGCCGCTGGTAGGCTACCTACTCGCCAACGTTACTCGCGAAATCGTGACGAAACCGTGCGAGAATGTTTAGTCGGCGACGACGACCGGCGTCCGAGTTCTGTGCGATTTAACAGCGTGCCGGAAAATGCGTCGCGTCGTTGCATCGCTCGCGAGCAAATCGGACGCGAGCCGATGAGATAGTCATCGGTCAGCGAAGTTAACGAGTAAGTTCATCACGTTGCCGACATAATAAAAATTGTGTGTGGGTGTGTTGTGCTTCAATATTCAGCGAAATACAGAAGAAATTAAAGGATGTAAATGAAAGGCATCCTTGGGAATTTGACATCGCCTGAATGAACAATTGGAAAAAAGGATAAACGTGAACTAATGAATTTCCGAGCAGTTGGCATTTGAAGTTCCTGTTCAGTGGAAATGTTTGTCATTCCAACATAATAGAGTGGAGGACAGTATTACTGTTCGGATAACAACGTATCAAATTGCCACACTGCAAAAACACTAGCTATTACATTACTACATGTTCATACAAACACATATTTTGTTTACACTTGCTGTAGTTACTTCTATGACCCAGTTTCGCTGGTTAATAGCGTTTGTGGTTTGCTTACAGAGTGCGTTCGAGACGATGCAGCAGGACAGCAAGCCGAAGGATGTGTCCTCACCTGCTGGCGTCGTCGTGGATGGCCTCGGCGGCGGCGGTGTTGGCGGCGGCTGTGGCGTTTGCTACGTGTGCGGCGCACGTGGACTGTCGCACGCGTACTGGGTGCACGCAAAGCCGCCCGGCGGCAAGTCACGTGAGCCGCATTTTCCGTTCCTCGACTCCCACGAGCCGCCCAACGGATGCCCGCCGCCGAAGGGCGCCGATGGGGCCGTGCCGGCGTGCCAGCTCTGCTACAGTCTGCTGTTGCAGCAGTGGGAGCAGTACGAGCGCGTCGCCAAGCCGCACCACGAACGCCTCTACTGGCTGAAGCGCGTCGACAACGGGCCGTACACCGGTGCCGACATGGGCATGCAGGGCGAGTACGCTGCGCAGATGCTCGGCCTGAACACCGACAACGCCGTCAGCAGTCGGCCGCCGAGCCGACGGGAAAGCGAGGTGGCTATGCAGCGATTCAAAGCTTCACCACGTCCTTCACTTGTGAGTACTTTTCTTCTACTTTCTGCTCTATGATTGTTCCGCTCGTTATTGCGCGTAAAACAATCTATCAAAACGAATCGATTCTAAATCTAATCAAACACTAAACTTAGGATTCGATTAGACTTGGATTTATTCGATTAGCGAATGCAACTATTTCATCCGCATTTACACAGATGTTTTATTTTCTGACGCATGACTAATTGGTGGAAAATATTTAGAATGTACGCCTATCTTTGAATTTGTTCATGTATGGTGTCGGGTCTGATAACCGCGACGTTAAAATGTTGAAACAGTTCAGCGTGCTGACCTTAAGCAGACCTTTCCCAGTGGTCGTTTCCAATTTGCGCAGCTTTTTTGCTCTCCAGACGTGATTTGATTGATTTGATAAAACTCCATCTTAGCACACTTACACTTGTATACAGTACGTTACAAAAAAGCCGGATATAAAAAAATGAAAAGCATCGCCATACTTCAACAATCTGTTCATAGATAGCGCTAGAATCATTTTCGATGATATGTACTGATATACCTTGATATAAAGTTGATACTAATATAAAGTATCGATTCGTTTGGCATCAAAATGTATCGTTATTTTCGAAAATTTTGTTGCAAATCCATTTGATGTGTATAAAATTTCGATTTAATAAGTATCGAAAGTATCAATACCTTCCGTTTCGATATTATGGCCAATGTAAACGTGCAAAATGTCTCAATCGATGAGAATAATGTGGTGTTAATATTGTAGTCTGATAAATACCTCCAAAAACTCATGATAGATGGCGCTGAATTCATTTACGAAGGCGATAATTTATTAATCCTATCATTCAATGTTAAAGAAGTATCAGTACAGTATGTTGTGACAATTTAGCCAATGTCCACCATTCGCCATCTGTAAATGCAATGAATAAGCTCCACAAAACTTCTCTATCGTTGCAAAACACAATGCGGTGCATTAAATACTTTCAAAAACTGTTAGTAGATGGCGTTTACGAAGTCGACAAGTATTGATACTTTCATTTTAAGTCCAAAAAAAGTATCGATTTGATAAATATTGTGAGTTTCCCTTATATTTTGACATTTTTTTCAATTCACACCAATTTTTGTTTCGATATTTTTGCAAATATATGCTAACGTCATCTGACTATACGAAATATCAACATATAACTTTCCTATCGTTGAGTTACATATTGCAGTCTTATAAATACCTCCAAAAACTGATGATAGATGGCGCTAAATTCATTTACGAAGGCGATAATTTATTAATGCTATCATTCAATGTTAACGAAGTATCAATATAGTATGTTGTGACAATTTAGCCAAGGTACACCATTCGCCATCTGTGAATGCAATGAATAAGCTCCACAAAGCTTCTCTATCGTTGCAAAACACAATGCAGTGTAATAAATACTTTCAAAAACTGCTAGTAGATGGCGTTTACGAAGCCAACAAGTATTGATACTTTCATTTTAAGTCCAAGAAAGTATCGATTTGATAAATATTGTAAATTTCCCTTATATTTTGATATTTTTTTCAATTCACATCGATTTTTTTTTCGATACTTTTGCAAATATACGCTAACGCCATCTGACTATATGAAATATCAACATATAACTTTCCTAACGTTGTAGTCTTATAAATACCTCCAAAAACTGATGATAGATGGCGCTGAATTCATTTTCGAAGGCGATAATTTATTAATGCTATCATTCAATGTTAAAGAAGTATCAGTACAGTATGTTGTGACAATTTAGCCAATGTACACCATTCGCCATCTGTGAATGCAATGAATAAGCTCCACAAAGCTTCTCTATCGTTGCAAAACACAATGCAGTGTAATAAATACTTTCAAAAACTGCTAGTAGATGGCGTTTACGAAGCCAACAAGTATTGATACTTTCATTTTAAGTCCAAAAAAGTATCGATTTGATAAATATCGTAAGTTTCTTTTATATTTTGATATTTTTTTCAATTCACATCGATTTTTTTTTTGATACTTTTGCAAATATATGCCAACGCCATCTGACGATGCGAAATATCAACGTATAACTTTCCTATCGTTGAGTTACATATTGTGTCAAAAAATACCTTCAAAAACTGATGATAGATAGCGCTAGATTCGTTTTCGAAACCGATAAGTATTGATACTATCATTCGATATCAAAAAAAAGTATCAACTTTGTATGTTTCGATAATTTTACCTCGGGCCCAACGCAGCGTCTAATAAATAATTTGACAAACTGCCAACAGATGGCGTTGGTGCGTTTTCTAAGGAAATAAGTATCGATATGTTAAAGTTTCAGCACTTTCAAGATCAAAATGAATCTGTACTTTCAAAAATTTTGCTGCTCCTTTACTGCACATACATTATCAGTTGTTTACATTACTAGTGCGACTGACCCATTGCCAGATCTCGGATTCAATGCTGTCCCGCGCGCGTAAAATCGTACACAGATTGCGAAGGGTCAGCAACATTCTTATTTATACGTTTTTCGGTTCGCGTGATATCGTGCGGCGAGTTGTAATCGCATGACCCTTCAATTCGTCGGCGATTTCTTCATGTTTTTGCGATAGTTGTGCGTTGGCGTTGTTCGTACAAACAGTACGCGTTTTTCGGCGGATCGGTTTGTTCTCACCAACGTTGCGTGGTTCAATGCGTGCGGCAAATTGCAGGTGTCAACCACGGAGAGAGAAGACAAAGATCCACCCTCAGAGGCCTTAGATCTGCGCAATTCCAGTAGTCGCAGTTCGCCCATCCTGCAGCAGCAGCGCTCGACGCCGGTGCACCTCTTCCACAGCCAGAATTCGAACTCGTCGACGGGCACCGACATACTCGACCTCAGCATGCCGGACAAGAACTCGGTGACGGAGGTGTGCTACGTGTGCGGCGACGAGTTCAAGCGCGGCAGTCTCAGCTACATTGCGGCGCGTCCGCTGCAGGAGACGCCCGTGACGCCGTTCTTTCCCAGCCTGATGCTGCATCCGCGGCCGTCGCGCTCCCGTCCGATGGACAGCAGCGGCAAGGTGCAGGCGTGCACCGACTGCCAGCAGCATCTGGTGAAGCAGTGGCACACGTTCCAGACGCAGGGCGTGCCGCACTACGAGCGCAACTATACGTTGCGCAAGCGGCAGGCGGCGTCGATCGACACGACGACGTTCATCTGCTACACGTGCGCGCTGGAGTATCCGAGCAGCAGCATCCGGCTGCTCTACTGCTGTCCGAATCCCGAGAAGGAGCCGTACTTTCCGTACATTCAAACGCTGAAGGCGCCGCCGGGCACGAGCCCCATCAGTCCGCAAGGCATGGTTCAGGTGTGCTCCATTTGCTACAAGAGCATACCGCAGAAGCACCAGGTGTTTGGCGAGCCCGCGCAAACGCCGCCCAATAATCTGGTGTCCATCTCCGACGTGCAATACCTCAACAGTAACTCGAGCCGGCCGAGCACCGTCAAGTCGCCGGCGAACAGCGCTGGAAGTGATGTGCGGTACAAGCCTTATGATGTCAACAAAGCTACTATAATTACGTCTAAGAAGAAACAAGCTGCCAATGAACTACGTCAACAGGCTAAGGTAATTTTATATATATAATCATTGTTCTTCTTCTTCAAGAAATAATCCTAGTTAATATATATAGAAAAACAGTATACTACTCCCAACGAGAAGTAGTTTAGTTCTCTCTAAAGAGGATTCTCTTAAGAAGGCTACTTAAGAGTTTAAACTTCATAATATGCTATTTTTCTATGAAACTAATATAAAAAAAAAACTTTAAAATCAAAATTTCCCTTGAAAGTAACAGCAATAATTAATTTCCCAAGCTGTTGCACATTTACAAATATATCGATAACGTGTCCAAAGTCTACGTTTCTATTTTTAGTTGCGTGTTTTCTGCATTCTATCACGTGTAATTTCGTTTTTTACTCAAATAAGGCATTTAAACAACGTCTAATTATATTCAATTCAATATAATTTCAGTCAAAATCAACGAAATTAAATATGATAGTATCAGAAATAATGTGTTGTAGCATTTTTCATTCGCGTCATATAATTGAAGCCAAATTAAGTCATTTCATGACTCACAATTGTAAAAAATGCATTTAACAGGATATTTATTATTAAATTATAGTGCCATCCTCTAGATATATCAAGATTGGAAATGGTATCATTGTATAAAGTGATATCTGTGATACTATTGTACATGATAATGGGTTGAATATTACGCGATTGTCGAAATTACATCAAAAATATTCGTAGGAAACGTGATAAAATCTTAAATACACAAATCAATTGCATTCTAATAATATTCATTTCAATACAATTTGAGTTAAAATCAACGAAATTGGGTATGATAGTATCAGAAATAATATGTTGTGGCATTTTGTGCTTGTGTCATTTAATTGAAGCCAAATTAAGTCATTTCATGACTCACAATTGTAAAAAATGCAATTAACAGCATATTTATTATTAAATTATAGTGCTATCCTCTAGATATATCAAGATTGGAAATGGTATCATTGCATAAAGTTATATTTTTGATAGAATTGTACATGATAATAAGATGAATATTCCGCGATTGTCGAAATTACATCAAAAATATTCGTAGGAAACATGATAAAATCTTAAATCCACAAATGAATTGCATTCCAATTATATTCATTTCAATACAATTTGAGTTAAAATCCACGAAATTACGTTAGATAGAATCAGAAATTATATCTTGTGGCATTTTGTGCTAGGGTCATTTGATTGAAGCCAAATTAAGTCATTTCTTGACTTATAATAGTACAAAATTATACAAACATTTAACAGCATGTTTCTTATTAAATTATATTGCTATCCACTAGATGAATCAAGATTGATATTTTTTGATACTATTGTATATGATAATTAGTTGAATATTCCGCGATTATCAAAATTACATCAAAAATATCCGTAGGAAACATGATAAAATTTTCAATATACAAATGAATTGCATTCTAATTAAATTCTATCAATACAATTTGAGTTAAAATCAACGAAATTACGTTAGATGGTATCAGAAATAATATGTTGTGGCATTTTGTGCTTGGGTCATTTGATTGGAGCCAAATTAAGTCATTTCTTGACTCATAATTGTATAAAATGCATTTAACAATCGCCAAAATTATATAATTATATAATCGCCAAAAATATTTGCAGGAAACATGATAAAATCCCAAAAATTTACAATAATTTGAAGTAAAATGAACGTTTCGAAACGAAAACAATATCATATAAAGAAAAAACGATGGTTCTAGAGTTTAGGGACAAAACACAAAGTTTGTGAAAAATACTTATTGCCGTTTTTTGTCATTTTGAGGTATCTAAAGATTCGTAAAGCCATCGTGAATGCAAAACAGTGAAATATGATATTAATAATCGTTTTTGAGATGAAGTTTGTGTTTTTGAGTTGAAGTTCATCAGTATGAACTTAAAAATGCATGGTTTAACGTTGAATTTGGAATGATTTTAGCGCACATCTTCTCCAGCGCCAGAAGTCAACGGCCAGAGTTCCGGTGACAACTATCGTTGCTACATCTGCACCAGCCTCTTCCCGCACACGCAGATGGAGTGGCTCAGCACCAGCTCCGAGGGGATGAACTCGCACGCCATGCACTTCCCGATCTTGAGCGCGGTGGCGCGCACCTCGGAGAACAGCTGCATGGACTCGCACGGTCGAGTGCTGAGCTGTACGAAATGCGTCAAATATCTGGCGATGCAGTGGGACACGCTGGAGAGTGAACGAGTGCCTTTGGAACAGCGAAGGTACGAGATCCCGACGCCCGTGCCGGATCCGCTCAGCAGCAATGCCAACGGCGACAGACGCATCACATCGCCGCCGAGCGTGCACAGCGATCGTGTGGCGGCGACGGCGACGGGCAGCAGCATTTATTGCTTTCTTTGTGGTTACCATTCCGAATTTACGCTTGCACGAGTTGTCTACAGTCGTCCGCAAGGTAATTGTTTTTTTTTTCGTTTGTAATTTTATCGGAGAATTAATATGAACTGCGTTTATGTGGATATTTTTGGTGACGGTCAGGTCGAAACGCTCCATTTTTTCCGGCACTCCTCAAACACAAATCGCCGACGAACGCTGAACAGTTGCGTGAGGATGGTTCGGCGCTCGTGTGCACCTTTTGTTACCACAGTTTGGTGAGCCAGTATCGACGGTACGAGTCGCAGGCAACGCCGGCGACTCCACCAGCAGATCGCCGTGAGTACAACACGCATAATTATAATTGCTACGTTTGTGGCATTACTACGTATCGAAAACGTGTGAGAGCGTTGCAAATTAAGGTAAGATTGCTAAAGTAAACTAGTTGATTTGTAAAATATCAATTTGTAACGTGTATTTGTTGCACTAGGATTTTCCATTTTTGAAATTTCATCGGCAAACGGAGTATTCTCTATTGTTGGAAAATGGTGACTTTGCGGTGGTTTGTCTCGACTGCTACGAGACTCTGCGTACTCAAAGCTTAGAATATGAACGCTGGGGTCTGCCCTTGGATAAACGGCAGTACAACTGGATAACACAACCACCTCCTCCGGAAGATAGCCCGGAAGCAACCATCGCACGTTTGCCAAGTGGACAACGCAGCGATAAAGTAGTAAGACATAATTCTTTCAATTTATTATTTATAGAATGTGTACGTGCAATGAATAACAAAAAATTCAACAAATATCCTGAAGAAGTTGATAAAGGGTAAATCAGCTTTTGTGGTTCGCTCAATTTTAACAAATGTTTGCCGTTTTTGTATCAAAATTAGGTCGAAGAAGTGGAAAAAAAACAGATTAGATTAGATTCATCGAGACATTTTTTAGAGTTTCTTTTTTTAGATAAGATTCTACAAATATTGTATTTATAAAATTATTTAAAGGCTTTTCTTCATTTGCATGTACTTTTCACGTTGATTTTACATAATTTTTAGGGAGAAATATCGAAATTACGGTATTTTCGCTCAAATTCGAGACATATTTGCCGTATTTGCAACACAATTAGAAGGAAACAAGTTGAAATAACAGGTTTATTACATTCAACAAGTTTGTTTTAGTTTTTCAAGATTTTTTAAGGGCTTTTCTTAATTTTCCTGTACTCTTGATTGATTTAACATGAATTTTTGTGGTAGGAAATATCAAAATACATTTTCGCTCAAATTCGATGCAAATTTGCCGTTTTTTGCATTTAATGTTAATGAATAAAGAAGAAAAACCAGGTTTATTGGATTAGATTCAACAAATTTTGCCTTTTCGCTCTTTTAAAAGGTTTTTCTTCATGTTCATGTACTTTTTTGTATTGACTTTACATGATTTTTAAGGTGAAAAAGCAAAATTACAGTATTTTCACTCAAATTCGAGACATATTTGCCGTTCTTGCAATAAAATTGTAAAGAAAACAAGTTGAAATAACAGGTTTATTACATTCAACGAGTTTGTTTTAGTTTTTCAAGATTTTTAAAGGCTTTTCTTAATTTTCATGTACTGCATTGATTGATTTAACATGAATTTTTGTGGTGAGAAATATTATTGGATTCGATTCAACAAATTTTGATTTTTCGCGCTTTTTTAAAGGTTCTTCTTCATGTTCATGTACTTTTTTTGTATTAATTTTACATGATTTTTAAGGTGAAAGGAAAAATTGCGGTATTTTCGCTCAAATTCGAAACATATTTGCCGTTTTTACAATAAAATTAGAAGGAAAAAGTAGAGATAATAGGTTTATTACATTCAACAAGTTTGAGTTTTTCAAGATTTATTGCGGGAAATTTCAAAATAACATTTTCGCTCAAATTCAATGCAATTTTGTCGTTTTTGCATTTAATTTTGGAGAACAAAGAAGAAAAACCAAGTTTATTGGATTAGATTTACCAAATTTTGATTTTTCAAGATTTTTTAAATGTTCTTCTTGATGTTAATGTCAGCATATACGTAGCATACACGAGAGGAATCTGTTAACAGATATAAAATTAATTAGTTTTACAAACTAATTTTATACTCTATAATTAATGCAAATTGTTACATAATTAATGTGAAATTATAATTTTTTGCAGGTTCCTCAAACATTTGTAACCCGTCCAGCGCGCAAGATTTGCTCGCCCAAAGCAACAGAGCGTAAGCCAAAACCGGAAGTCGGTAAGTGAAAAATCCCACAAATTCCGTACCGCAAGGAAAATGTTTGCGCATAGTGTTTCCAACATCGGCGTGCAGAGGTCGCCATGCATCACCAATGATGCACGTCTGTCTGTCAGGGGGTGGTTGTGATGCGCGCCGCCTCCGCTACGCGTAATCGGGAAGCTCAATTTCCCCTCATGCACACAACACACATATACACACACACACACACCTCTTCTCATACACTGTACCTCTTCTCCTCTTGTTGGCGGCGCAATCTCGCGCGCACTCGAACCGGGGCCGGCGGGGGGTGGGGGCGTCGAGAGCGAAATCACTTAGGACTAGACGCGCGGCGCGCCGACACGAGCAGTGAGCTTGTCAATAAACGCCTTTTTGCGGTTCGCTGTTCGTCCTGCGGCGCTCACACTCACCGCCCTTCCCCCACATCCACCTACACACATAAACACGCACGCATGCACACACGTTTACGTGAGTGGCGGCGGCGGCATCAAACTCCTCCTGCCCCCCGCCCCCCCCCCCCGCCCCCCCCCGGCCCCCCCCGCCCCCCCCCCCCCCCCGCCCACGCCACCCCGCGCAAAACTGACCCACCGCCCCCGCGCCCCCCCCAAAAACCCGCACCCACGCACCCCCGTTTACGTGGGGGGGGGGGGCGGCACCCAACCCCCCCCGCCCCCCCCCCCCCCCCCGGCAAGCAGTCGAACGCATCCGCGTCGCGCTTGTCATATCACGCCCATAGCGGAAAACGTCGACTTTTGCGCTCGCGCTGAAATCAAAGACCTGAATTCACCTGAACAAGCGCCCCCCCCTGAAAAAAAAATGTTGTGAATATCAAGAATCGGGGTTTTCGTGGTAAAATACGCGTTACATTTCAGTGTCGGGCGTTGAACTGTAAATAAACACTGTCGGTGTGTGCGAAAACGGGCTATTCCATGGAAATAATAGAACGTTTCAATAGAGGCCTCGCAGTAATTACGACGTCGCATTTCCCCGGCATCACTTACCAATTAGCAATTGATTTTTCTCGTGGTGACGACGGGCAATCGTCAGACATTTGACTTTTGAACGCGGGTGAAAAACTGCGCAGTGTTCGCATCGTACGTTTACAAATAGGACTCGAGAAAATTACGAACGTATTAAAGTATGGATTTTAAATATCCGCAATCACCTCAGCCTCATTATTATCAATCACATCCATATCACTACAGTCCTGCTCCTGCAGCTACCACAACATATTATTCTAATAGTGGTAAGTCGTTTAAAATCGATTTTTAAACATTTAGTTTTTATAACATATGACGCATCTTAAAATTTTATCAGAACATTAACAAATATCAAATTGACGGATATATTCATAAATTCCAAACAAAACCGCAAATTCGTGTAAATTTAAAATCTCAATTTCAACATTTGTAATAATATACTTTGGAAGAAAGCTTGTACTTGCATGGTTGCTTTAATCGGTTCTAATTAAATACAGGCAAACATATATAAATTATGCATAAACGCGCGTGGGTGGTTAAAACTGTTATTAGCTTCGTAATATTGACATTTTGACCCTGTTCGCAAACATTTTGCGTCTTTTCCGAAGCGCACATGAAAAATCTAGGAGATAAAGTCATCCGATTATGGGGTCACATATATAATGTTTATAAATAGCTAAATAAAGTTTGGCGATAAACGCGTATTCCTCTCGATTGTGTTCATTTCGCGACTCTTTGCAATTCTATGATAACACGATAGCGTTTAATGTGTAATGTGGGATATCACTTCACCGCAAGACCTTTAACCTTGCCCCCAGCGTTACCCTTTTAGCCTGCCTGTCACTCTGGCCTCTGCTCTTTTCACCCGCCGCAACCTGTGTCCGCTGACTTTCTATTCACTGTATGTTGGCGTTATTTGGATGCTGTTTTTATCGGCGCTATTTTCTTTGTCGCAGGTTTATCAACAAATGCGGTGCCCTTGAAAACGCAGAACACGGCGAACGGCAGCAATTCGAAGTCACGGACGTCGACCAGTCATAGTCTATCCGGACCGGGCGCCACCCCAACCCCGCAGAGTACCAACAACTCGACGTCGCACTCGTTTGCGGCGGCACTGCGAAATTTGGCGCAGCAATCGTTGCCGGGGAGTAGTGTGGATGGCACGCACAGCAGGGAGCGCGAGAGTGAAAAGGCGAAGGATTTGTACACGACGCAGACGCCATCGGCAATGTCTGGAAGTCGACCGGAAGCTAGTGGTACGACGGCGAGAGTTGATCCGTTGGCGTCACGTTTGCCTAATCTTAGTTCAACGCCTGCGATAGTGCCGCCAACCGTTGATCGTTATCCGGATCTGCGCAGCGGTTTTCAGCCGTACAGACCCGAGGAACGGATACCGACGCTACCGGTCGCACAGGTACCTTCAATGGAGGCTGTCTCCGGTTATTCGTATGCCTATCCGCATATGATTATGGAGGAGCAGTTGTATCTGGAGCGCATGGGCGTTCTCAGACCTCCCTGGCCACCGATGGCGCATCCCTATCTGCCCTATTTCCCAGGCGTTGGTAGTGCGTTGCCGTTGTACATGCACGAACGACTCAAGCTGGAAGAGGAGCATCGGCAACGGTTGGCGGCGTCACGCAAAGAAGAGCAGGCCGAACGTGATTTGCTCGAGCAGCAACAACACCAAAGAGAACGCGAATTGCGGGAGAAGGATCGGGCCTTGCGGGAGCGCGAACGAGAACGGGAGCGCGAGCGAGAACGTGAGCGCGATCGTGAACGCGACAAAGCAGCCGCCGCGGCTGCGATGACACGTATTCCTGCCGCCCATCCGCATGCCACGGCACCATCGTCACTTATGATGCTGGGACCGATGTTACCACCGAAGGATTTGTACGCGAATCCTTATCTGCCGCCAACGCGACCTCTGCTTGCCGCCGCGTCACCCTCAAACTATCCATCAATACCTCGATCCAGTCCTTCCCTGCAACGACATTCTCCGCATGCGAGCGCCTATTCGTTGAACCTCACCCAGCCACGTCACAGCCCCATACTACAGCCCTCGGGACCGATGATAAGCAGTCTGGAGTTGCCTAGGCAGGTACCGATTTCCATGTCGAATAGGACATCACCTAAACCGTCGCCAAAGGCATCGCCGAAAGCGTCACCGAAGCCTAATCACACTCCAAGTCCGGGTCCTGCACCTATAAACTTGGAAACGCCATCGGCAAACGCCAGCAATAACAACGCGCTCGGGATTCCAGCCATGCTCTCGCGCACACCCACGCCCACCGGAGTTATACTTCCAGCACCCGTGCCCGCTGTCACGTCGGTGACGGGCAAACTGCTTGGGAATCTCGAGGAGCCTAGCGTGAATGGAAGTGGAGGTATTTTAACAACCGCCCCATTGTCGCTTGCATCTGTAACAACGCCTACGAACGCGGCTGATTTAAATCGTAGTGATAACGGTGAAAATGCCTGACAGATCCCTGTGACTGTTGCTTCAAATATGGGTATGTTGTCTGTTACTCACGTGTACGTCGTAACTTGATTTGGAACTTTGTTGCAGGAAGAAAGTTGAACAGGCCGGTCATTCCGGACGCTCCATTCTCCTCGCAGCTATCGGAACGGAGTAAATTATTTAGTATAGACTCGTTGATTGTCACCAACAAGAGTGGAATGCCTAGTAGTACAGCATCCGCCTGTTCCACGCTGGCTGCCAATGAAAAATCCTCCACCGGCAAGCAAGAACTATACAACTACGCTGCCCCATCGCGTTACCACAAACCTGTTGAGCAGACTGATGCTACACCACATGCGCATAGTCCGCAACTGCCGGCGCCGTCCCCAAACTATCCCGTGCCGACACCTGTAACTATGAAAGCAGCGCCAGAGTCACCTCCCAGCAAAATCCACCGTGAATTGAATGATGAACAGCGGCCGCAGATGAAGACCGCCGCAGACGTACCAAATATCGATGTTCCTACACATGTTACACATAGTTTAGATAGTGATAAAAACCCACCTCAAGAACCTAGTCAAGTTTTCAACATCAGGGATGGGATGGCGCCAGCAGGACAAACTGGCGGAGGTTGTAATGGTATCAAGAATTGTCCACCATTTCCGATGGTAAACGAACCGAAAACGACGAATCATCTCGGTTTTGGGCTAGCCAATAATTTCGGCTGGAAGGAATTGTCTTTGCCAATGGACGACAATAGTGATAGTGTAACCGCTGATAGTCTCAAACCCCGTGCCAATTTTCAACCCGAGGAATTCGTGACGCCTAAATGCGATGGTATTGAAGACTCGACAGAACAAACACCGAGTCAAATGAATACGTTTTGCAAGAGTGCACCGACGACGATGACCAACGGTTATGTATTGAATGTACCTCAAGTTAATCTGCACTTGACGACGGCGAACTCTCATGATGCGATCGCCAACAAGCAACGCCTGACGAGCAAGTTGGATTTGGCTGCGAAACAACGACGTGCTCGACGCGAACTGCGCGCCATAAGATCGACAAGAAAAGTGCCATTCGAGAGGAAGCACAATTCTCCAAATAAAATCTCACTGGAATACGGCGTTAAAATTTACGGCTACTCGTCGGAGTCGAGTTCCAGTGACGACTTGTCCAGCGATGTTGAATCGGACATGGAATTGGATCTTTGGACAAATTCTGGACCATCGATGAAGTTGGACTTTTCGCAGAAGAAGACAGGATTTTTGAATATTTTTGGACTAACTACCCATCAGCATAAAAGTGGTAAGCCAAACACCCTTTAATCGTTCGCAACGTTCGACCCGTGGGTCACTTGTTGACCCATTCACTATTTTTAATCGACCCAATTTAGTTTTGAAAAGTGTAACCCCTCGATCCCTCTCGATTAATAGAGATGTGGGTCAATATAGGTCCGCATATATATTATTCAGATTGTGTGCGATTGTTCTTCTATGGTTTAAGCTAAATGAACAGCTGACATGTACTCGTGATCTTATATTGCACGTATTTGTAGATATTGAACTGGAAAAGATGGAACGCAGGAAATGGTTGCCAACTGTGCACCTTTCAAACAACCAAGAAGAGGAATGCACGACTGATACCATAGATTTGCCAGTGCCTTTTGAATCACCTTCGTTGTTGAATCGGTGTGTGGACTTTCACCATAAAGCGAGATTCTTGCGTGGAATCGGACTTCTTACTGTTACCTCTAGTCAGCGACAAGGTAAGTTTTTTATTTTTTATTTTCCAAAGTCTATCCAAGCATATTTAAGTGTCATCAGATGCAACCTGGAAGGCTAATATGTAATCGTAGAAAATAAGGTAAATGCACCTCTGTTAATTTTACATAATTTAAACGAAATTCGGTAGAGAAGTATAAACAATGATAACGCAAGACTATCCAGACATTACCCCGAAAATTCTCTTTAAATGTTTCTTACCTATTAAACATTTTAAGAAATTTGAGTGACGAGGAGCAAGATATTTACTAGTTTCCAGCATTTTCATGTTGAATTTTCAATTTTAGTTGTAATGTTGTAAATACATAGGAGCCTGCGAGGAGTAGGGATGTCAAAAAAAAAGTATCGGTATCGATAAGTATCAACACCACGTGTCGATACTGATCGACTTTTATCGATACTTTAATTTTCGATACTTATCGATAGTATCGAATTAGTCATTTTCGATACTTTTTGACATGCCCCTACATTGTGGCCATCTGTTGATCACAACCCCCAATTATGATGGTAATCATTAGGGATGTTAACTTTTCACGAAGTATCGATACCTTTTGGTATCGATACTTTTGAAACTTTGATACTTTCAATACCAAAGTATCAAAGAAAAGTATCGATACTTATTGGTATCGAAAGTACACATTGGCGCCATCTGTTAATGTATTTTTTTTAATTATTCAAGACATGCCTTTTTTCTGTTGTTTGCAGAACATTGCAGGTTGAGATTTATTTTTTTTATAGCTTTGTTAATCTTTCGGGTTATTTCTACATAGCCAACCCTTTCAGAATCTTCTTTACTATTTGGTAATTTTAGTTTTTTAACTTGCCGAAAGTGTTGGTTTTTCAGAAACAACCAGACAGATAAATAAAGCTATGAAAAAGGCATGTCTTAAGTAAATTAAATAAAACAAAGAAACACAGGAAAAAACATGTTTCTAGTGGACTTAGAAAGTGATGTCTTGGTAATGTCTTAGTTTATGAAATAATGTGACACTCATCCTCCAATGTTCTGCATTTCGCAAGTAGTAAAACACTTTACATTGTTTGTCAATAATATGACATGTAGGGACATATAAAAAAAAAACGTGAAAAACGATTTAAAAATATGTTTCGGAGGTCTCTGAAATTGGTCACAATGCCAAATAGCACAATGAGATGCATTAAACAAGATAAAGTTATTCCCATCCTGCAATATATAGCATAATTCATTCAAATAATGTTATTAAAGTGAAAAAAAAGCATTATAAAAATAAAACAAAATTGACCAAGTTTTGTAGGCCGTCAATTATTATAACGTAGCAAATATAAACAAAATAATTTAATAATTAAATGGTATGGTAAAAATCCTATATTCAGAGGAAAAAATGAGATCCAGATCCAAGCTTACGATGGCATGACCAAAGACGTGATATAAGTCTGTAAATTTGAACTCTCTTTGACCAAAATAAACGATTATATCTTCCTTTTGGAGCCTCGTGGTTATAGGTCAAAGGTTTAACAGTAGTTGTTTCTACTGATACTCTTCAAAATCTTCAAAAATACACATAAAATGCTTTTTTATGTATTCCAATATAGTTATAAAAATGTTATGTTTTACAACTACAATATTCCTGAACTATTTTTTATTTACTTTTTCAGAACATGAAAAAAATTGGATCAAAGTGGTTAACCAACGCATAAATCGCAAGGCGTTGATGCCTTTATGCAATTTCTACCAACGCTTTGGCGAGAAGGTTCTATCGCTCAAAGAAAAGAAGGAGGACGTGATATTGTCGATACCGAAATTTTGCGATAGCAGTATGCAAACCGACCTACTACCCGCTGCCGTGAACGCCTTACCACCTAGACACTCAACGACCATTCGCGGTATGACTGAATGTTCAACGACAAATGTCACGAATGTACTGCATACCATTCCACACGCTACGCTCTACTCCAAACAGCAGCAGACCTCATTCGCTGGCGGCTTTGTCACCGAGAACGCAATTTTGAATGGCGTCGTGCTCAAACAGCCGGTCTACAAAGAAGTGCATAGCAGCGGTACGTTAATGCACGGCATTGTGCCGCCCGAGATGAATACCGAGGTGAAGATGTCGTCGGCGAGGCAGACGATTGAGCAGAGCGAACCGGTTGCGATCGCCAATCCCAGTACTCCCGTAATCGATTCGACGGCGAGTTTTAACATTGGCGAATGCGCTGAGATTGCCATGCCGCATGCAGAAACGACAATAATTACCACTGACTTTAGTGGTGTCACTCCCACAAGACTGGAGAGACCTCGAGACATCATTGAGGACAAACTCACGTATTTGCCAATCAGATATGAGGAATGCAAACCGGAGAAGAAACCGGAGTATAGTAAAAACTTCAGTGTTCAAGACTGGTCCATATGTCCCGGTGTTAACGACATGATTGTTATGTATCAAAAATATTCGAAAGGTATTTATATATATTTTTTTTATTATTAGCTAAGACGTTATCAATTTCTAGAATTTTTAAGTTACTTTTATTAATTTCGAATGAAAACGTAATCCTCTGAGCTAAGTTTTGGTTCTGAAAATTTCCAGGAAGAAAACAAGAAATTGAGTCATTAGAAAAGAAGTGCGAAACACAACGACAAATCGTTGAAATTCGGCAAGCTGAAGTGAAACGGTACGAGACACGACAGGCTGAGCTGCGCAAATTCTCCACCACAATCAACCTAAAGCGTCACAATATGGAGAAGGCGATCGATCGCCTCGCGAAAATCCTTCAGGACTTTGGCGCAATCAATCTGGCTAACAGATAGCACTCTACGAGTGCAGTAGGGCTACACAACCATCGAGATTACAGAACTGAGCGTTGATATTTAGCGGCGAATATTGAACTATTTTACCTATTCAAGGAATCATCATCAAAGGTTGACGACATTGACATTTACAACACTCATCGCAATCATACGAAATCGATTCAGCGGAATCAACATCGGCGCGACGAAAACAAAGTATTAGATTTTTATAAATATTCCGAAGACATTCATATCCTTACTTACTATATAATTTGGCGATTCAGTTTTTACCAATTTGATTTTGGTAACAATTGGTAACCGCTTGTCGGGGAAAGAGAGAGAGAGAGAGATTATGTACGAGCTTTATATGGCGCGCTCGTAACTTTGTATATACAGTGATGGAGAACTTACAATTCACGTTTAATTTTTACAAACTTCTTTCTACTTACAATTAGATAATTTATAATCCTGAACTGCTTCAAATTAATAATTTATAATCAAATTACGAATAGCTTTTATGAAACACACAGATGCAAACTCTTCTATTTGACGTGACAATTTTTGTCGTCTCTTTTTGTTTTCCTTTAGCATGTCTTTTATTATTTGTGCGATTTGCGAGAATATTTGAAATGCGATTGTGAGGCAGGCGCCTCACAGCGCAAGCGAATGCTGCGAGATTTTATCGATGGAGACGTTTGTATAATGTGCGTTATTGTACAACTACTACTAACTAATCGAAATGGAAAATAATTTTCGTTTTTTACGGGTGATTAGAATTAATTTACTATAGTACCAACGCTAGGTAGGCGCGTCGACGACGACGAAGAGCGAGCATGAATATGATAGGATTATAGGAGCGAACGGTGTTCACTGATTCTGTGATAAAACTTTGAAGAAAAAAAAAATGAAACAAACAACACAAAAGATGAAAATTCGAAACTAACTTAAGACATACAAGCGTAGCGTATATGCGATTAAATTAACAATGTAAATCATGTGTTTCTATTATATAAATATTGTATTAGTTCTGTAAGGGATTATTGGCGACTTGTGAGATATTCGAAGTGAGGAAATTGATTGGGACGGTGTGAGGAACACGTATGCCAGGACGCTGATGAATCAAACGTTGTAAGAGTTTATTTGTAAGATTTGACTATTTGACAGCAAAAATACGGCAATTGATTGGATGTAAAAAATGAAACGAAAAGAAACACAAACGACTTAATTAAATGTACAGATCAGACCTAATACGTTTGTCCGCAATCATTTATTTTCTATCAAACTACCCTAGGCAGTCTGATACGTCTATTCCTCAAGACTTCTTTTGCTTCTTGATTAGGCATTTTGCCTGCTCCTACTTCAGTCAGGGTTTAAGTGGTCACTCCATCTCTTATGAGGTCTTCCCAGGGATCTTTGTGCACGTGGCGATTTATCTCGGGCTATTCAGACAGTTCTTGTTTCGTCCATTCGCCCGACCACATACGTTCCATTCGAGTTTTTGCGCCGTTGCACAACATCTTCTATGTTGTTGCAAGCTCTTCGGATGTCTTCATTCTTTATCCGGCCCTGAAGAGTTTTGCCCTCTATGTTTCTCAGTGTTTTCATTTATGCTGTTCTTGAGTAGTCTCTGGGTAGTTGTCGTGTCTGCACGTGTTTCGGCTGAGTACGTCAGGATAGGTCTAACTACTGCCTTATATATGTTCACTTTAGCTTCTTTTCTTACATGCTTATTGTTCCATATGGCATTTCTTATGTATCCTGCTACTCTCAGTCTCTTTCCGACTTGTGCTGCTACTTCCTTATCCACTCCTGCGTAAGTAGCTTGAGAAGTTTATGCCCAAATATCGGAATTCGCTCACTTGTTGGATGATTTAAGACGTTATTTCTATTAATACAATTTTGAGTGTTTATTGTTTCAAAGGTGTATCATATATCAGATGGACGCAGGGAGAGCGAGGTGTGCATGGGGGAGAATAAAAGAGAAGTGGGGGAAGCTGTGGGGGCAACAATTGATTATTTTATCGATTATTTCCTGTTTTCGGCTCTTCTCTCTCATGGCTTGAGCTTTGGTCTCCCTTATCTTCCTCCTCCATTCTTCCATGTCCAGTGGAAAATTCTTCCATCCTCTTATTTTGAGGATCTGCATTGTTGTGGTTCACTTCATCCTCCCATCTCTTCCTTGGTCTTCCAATCGGTCTCCTTCCCACTATTTGGCCGTTGATTATTCGCTTGGGACATTCTTACGATGTGGCCGGCCCACCGAAAACGTTACAGTTTGTTGTCTGTAGAGGCTGGTTC
>JAODAC010015021.1:0-22345 GCA_027575185.1 Mimaenictus wilsoni | reverse complement strand
TTAAACTTGTAAAACAGTGACAAAAATCGTGTTTTTCACATCAAAATATCAACATGTTTTACCAACAACCTGCAGTCTTCTCCGTTAATTGAGATTGAAACTTATGTAATAAGCCAAGTGACGCAGTGATCTGCTCTATGGCTACTGACCACGAGGTCCCGGGTTCGATTCTCGGTGGGGATGCATACTAATGTGAATTCTTCTTATCTTAACAATATTATTAGCCTCTGATATGAATAATTACATTGAAAAAGAGTTAAATAGAGGGTCATTAGCTCACCCTAGTAGTCGATGCTCGGTAAACTCAAAACAAAAAAGAACATTTTGCAATTACTATATGAACATATCCTTACATAAATCAAATAATAAAATAACATGTGTCATTATGAAGGCTAAATAGAGTTCTCGAGTTAAGAGGCTATAAATTTTTCAAAAGTATAATCCAACAATTAATGTCACAGTTACAACTTATATTGTGACATCAGCATCCTCCTTAACCTCCCTAAGGATGTTGTCAACGTCGTTGACAAGTGTTGACACCACCGTCTTGTTATTGGAGTGCTTCTATATTAACATCTAAATTTACTGTCTAAGGGTTGAAGGCTGAGAATGTGGCACACCCTCACATTGTTCCCCCGACGCCCTTATTGCGCAATAATGCGAATACCATGCGCATTATTAACCCTACAAATTCCACACCGCTCTATCCTAACCTTAGATTTCCAAAAAAATATATCATTTATTTATATAACGTTCCATAACATTATATAACACTTAATAAAACATGGCTGCTTTTACATTTTTGTCATGAAATAAAAATCATGTGGTCACTGCGATATTTATAGTCAACGCGAAATATGCAGCCGAAATTAATTTTTAACTCGTTTACCAGAAATGTATTTTTAATACAATCTCGTCGATAATGGCGAAATCATGTTGTTCAATTAAAGACTTGATGCGCACTGACTGCATAAACGAGTGAATCCGCGCGCGGAGGCGTTAAATAAATGACGATACAATTGCGTCGCGCCTGTTAAGCCCCTAGTTTTATACGCTGCATGGCTTGCGCTTAACGCGCGAAATTTACTCAAAGCCACGTCGAGTTTAACTAATCCTAGCGCATTTGCAAGACCGTGGGATCATTAATATTCAACGCGGATGATGATATTCATACTCGCAGTTTGAAGTCAGTTGTCGTAAGTGCCGTGTTTTTCTGAAAGTTTCTTGATTTAATAATTGCGCTTGTTACGCGCCAGTTTGTATCCGAGCCGTCTGCAACTTTTCCCATTTAATATGAAATTATTGTCGCTGCAAACATGCCGCATTTGCCTTCCCGTCGTCTGCGGTGGGTCCGCGGCTGCAAAACCCGCCCAGCCGTCTCGAATCTCGCGCGAATATATGTAATATGGATAACGTGGAATATAATACATCAGTGTAAGCGTCAGTGTGCGGGCGTAGATGCCTCGAATTCTCATAGGAAATTTGACAAATGGTTGATATATTAGCGCGGCGAAATCGTGGAATAAATTAGTTTAGTTTCGCCCACGCTCTTTGGGTTTGTGTTTCCTCTTCGAGCTCTCCGCACGGCATCCTCAACGATTGGGGACTTGAGGGCGACTTTTCCACTCTCTTCGTCTATCTTACCATTCTGGTTACACTATCAAAGTTTCTTTTGTTTTCACATGCTCTGAACCAAAGCGGACTATCTCCGAGCTCGTGTTTGTAAAGATAGTTAGGGCTGAAAGTGGAACAGAGCTTGGATCACGCTATTTAGTACATTATTAAAGTTATTAAAAGTTGTTGCATCTAGGAGACATTTTTGTTGCAGACTCTAGAAACTTTAGCATTATTCCATTAAGTATATAAACAAAGAAAGAGTTATTGAAGATATTATTGTCGAACTGGGATACGCTATATCATTATTTCTTTTTGTATCCTGTTAATGTTAAAATTTAATTAAATCGCAAATATAATATTTTTATAAACTTTGACATTTTTAAAATATACATATATTTCCAACGAAAAGCTTGAATCACAGTATTTTTTCATATTCGCAAACGCATTTATGATTCTATTATGTATCTAAACAAAGAATGAATACGTAAAGACATTACCGTCAAACAAAGCCACGTGTTATTATTTGTTCCTGAATCGTGCTAGTTTGCGTGGAAAATTAGATTCAGTGTGAACACAAACAGATGTTGATTTGAATCAGTCAATATCAGTTCGCTTGCTTTGTAAATCTAGCAAAATCGGCACTATTGTAAAGGCTCCAATGGTTGATGCTTGATATTTGTCTTCGCTAATCCATTTCCACTCGAAATCATTTTCTAGATGGTTAAATTCTTTTAAAAGTCGCATATCATCAGATATTCATGCAAATTTTTTTCGTTTTCTTTTCTATCCGATATAACCTACTTTAAACTGTCACTCATATCTTTTCTATGGATTGAATATTCTTTTTTTGTCGTTTCCTGGCTGATATGCACAACACGCAGCATGTTTGAGTTTACGAGCATCCCCACGAAAAACGAGTAAGCGGCGGAAGCGGGAACGCACATACATCGACGAATCAGAACGATAAGAGACGACATACAGATTTCTGCAAGGACTTTTAGGACTATAAGGAATATGGGAAATATAAGGAGGCCTCGCTAGCAATTTTCGTGATTTCCTCCCAGCGCTGTGCCACACGAACGCCGGTGTTTATATAAAGCATTCTAATTCAATATTTTATGCAAAACTGTATGAATATTTTCCAATTTCGCTCGTTGCCACTCGCGCACACGTCTTCCTATTCCCGAATATTGGGACACAAATGCAATAAGCCCGAAAGTCGCTGAAATTAAATAAACCGAGGCCTTCATCACGTCGCCTAAGTGCATCTAAACAGGCTGGCATGTCAACAGCGACAACAACAACAACAACAACAACAACTGCACGAAAAGCTCAGCGATTATTAGCCGCACTTAAGCGCGCAAAGTTTGTTTGGTTTGCGTGGAAATTCCGGCATTGCCTGAGGAAAACTTAACTCAATCAATCTTACGACTTGCACGCCGGATGTTCGAGACTTTCATTTAGCGCATGTTTCTCCCTTTTTGGAGAGAGTTGTGGCGTGATGCCTATTGCGGGTATTGCAGAAGGGTTTTTGGGGGAAATTAGTGCCCCGCAGACGAATGGGCCGGAACCGGACCGGCGCGTGAGTGCCCTTTGTGCAGCAAACAATTTGAATTGTTTTGCGGCTGAAAAATGCTTTCGGCGTTATTTTCGCAAAGATTTCGCCGGGTGTGATTTAATATACGCGTACACACGAAAGCAAATAAAGATATTTCATATCAGGCATAAAAGGTTTGCCTACACAACGGCGAGGACTAATAAAAACGATGTAATAAAACGTTTGTAATAATTTACGTGCGGTGGCAAAATGTAGGGATAAAAATGCTGCGCGACACTTTTCCGGGAGGGTATGCGGAAAATACTCATTGTTACCCTATAAAAATTAGTACTAATAAAAGACTCAAACACAGCAGTAGAAAATTGTTCTGTTAATAACCAGATAAATGGTTGTTAACACAATAATTTTCAACTGCTGATATTTGAAAATAAGATAATATAGTAAAATCTTAAATCATGGAGATATTTTTGAGATATTTCTCCCTTTATTTCTACAAAAGGTACTAAATTAGAAGTTACTGATATACAAAGAAGAACAAATCAAAATTATTAATATTGCAGGATATAAACAAGTGCCATTATATTTCGTGAGATTATGTTATTCAAGAACAACAAAATGTGATATATACTTTTAAAAATAAAAATATTTAGATGCTTAAAACCAAGGCATAAGAACTTTGTTATTTACCCCTTCCACAGTATTTCTATTTTTCATCATCGCATAAACTAAAGCTTAGAACATGTACTTTTCAAAAATAAAAAGGAATTCTGACAAGAAATTAATTCCTTCCAATATTAGCTGGCAAAAGTATGTCGTTAAAACCATTTAGCTATTTACTAATATTTACTCAGGGAATTGCACTATACGAGGAAATTCACAAAAAATATAGTGAAATATGGATAGAAAGATGAAAACTTAGCGTTATATATTCTGAATGCGCAGAGCGGAAGCAATGTTGTAGGAAGCAGTTGGCGGTTTTGGTATACGACCGCTACGAGCATCGCATAGAAGACGACGATGATGAATAAGTTGCGAGTCGGGTTGGCACACAATAAAAGTACACAGCTTCTTCTCCTGCACTGTATGTATACTACAACCCCAGCGCATTCACTACAACCTGCGCAAGCCCGGCGCCTTCACCACCATTACCACCGCCCACATACGACACTAACTCGCTATAATGCATTTATGGAGCATGTTAAGTGCTGCCACGTTTCCGCAATTCACCCGGAATTACCCAAAACTCGGCACATAAAAATACTAATAATGCGGCCGAGGCGTTATAAAAAATATATAACAATTTATAGACCCACTCAATTATATAGTGAAAATTAGGCATTACATATGTTGGAAGAATTCCGAAGCAAATTTGTTCGTCGCCGCGGTGCGAGATGGAAGACGGTGCAGAGATAAATAAGCGGATGGCAGGGACCGGAAGGCGTGTACGCAGCCCGAAAAAAAGTCGCCCACCGCAGGCTATATTATATTGGTGGAAATGCCATTAACATAAATTTAACTGCTCCGCCGGCCCAAGTTTTTATTACTTTACTTTATTTTCTTTCTTAGCGGCAACGACCGGGAATCAAGCTGGAGAGTTTGGCGAATTTGAGCGCGATTTTTCCTCTTCCGAATGCGTGTGCGCGCTGCTAACGTCGCGTCGCGCCCTGCGATTGCGATTACCAAATGAGTTTTTATTTTAGCCACGCACAGTTTAACTTTGCTTTCTCTTCTCTCTTTTCGTCCGGTTTCCACAGCAACAACTTTTAAATGCGTTCCAACTTTTGACTTGTATCATGCTGGTATTAATTTCAGACCAAATTTGGGCGCAAAAAAATTAAAAATTTTGGACGACGTTTAATTATCTTCAAATGAAGGTTTCAAGAGGATCAAGAGGATAAGTAAATGAAGTTGTTAAGAACATATATGGGGATAAAGTCAATATTATTCATGTACACGTTATGAGAAATACTGGTACCCAGCCACAGAGCACCTTCAATACACTGACAGCAAACTCAGAAAACGTAGAAAAATCAAATATAGTAATTATAAATAACTGAAGCAAATCATTTAAATTCCTCTTCGTTTCGCACGATTCCTCGTTAGAAAATATCTATTTCATATCATAGAAAAATTGCTATATTTAAGCAATAAACAATACAAACACTATTCCAACTAGCAGCACATTCAACTCAATCATTGTGGAATTGCTATGAGCAATCGTGGGGCACGTTTGGAATACAAAGTCTCGCGAAAACGTGTGCTCAGAATAGGTAAAGCACTCACTGAAAGAGGAAATAAATAACATGAAAGAATAGATTTATCCAATACATGGCGTGGAAATACCTACGATGTACAACAATCTGTGATTGATTCACCAACTTGGCAATCAAATAATCGTCCGTCAATGGCTCGTAATTTTCTCTCGACAACTTGTTCGCTAGTGGGGCCATTACGGGCATAGTTTCCAGCACTAAACGAAGTGACGCATTATTGAGAGCCTTGGCCTGGAAGTATTCCTCGTCCGTCAGCGTTTCTTTGTTAAGCTTCAAAAATTTAAGTTCAGCAATCATTCTCAAAGTGCTTCCGTGAAAATGGGTTTACCTTGGTGTGCGTTTGAATCCAGTACGGCAGCAATATATTTAGTATAATTGTGATGAATATCATTTGTTGTAGACGATGCATGCTTACTTACAATTTATGTTTAATATTCAATTTTAATAATGTAATATATGACAATTATTGACAGTTAATTTTTAGATTTTTGACATATGATTAACAATGAAAACAAGAATGTATTTGTGATGGCTTTGAAGTAACGCATCCGTACCGGTACTGGTCTTGTGGGCAGACTGGTTCTTTTTAAGCAGGGATTTTATGTATTTCAAATTTTGACCTTTCACACGGCGCGCACACCGATTTAATATATGCATAGATAAGTACAAATGTATAATAACGACACAGAGAAATAAATAGCCATGAAAAAACGACAAACCCAAAGGGCATTAGCCCTAACTTATGACGAATACGTCACAATAGGCACTAACCAATAAGTAAAATGCAATAGTTATGCGAGCAACCAGACGTTGGCGTCTTTTAGGTAAACGAATGCAAAGTAAGATCGATTATGTTGATATGATAACATGTTTTATGTTTGCAGCATCATTCAAAAAACTGACAAAAATTCAGTTGTGCGACAAAAAGCACGTTCGTGAATTTTTCATGTAACGCAATATAGATCTTAACTTCATGGCATTAAATAAAGAATAATGTATTCTGTGATAGTTTTTATTTCTAATACGATTTTATCTCACCAATGCAGTGAATTTTTTCAGCTACATGTTAACACTTATGATATTATCTCATCAATTTTACCTATTCCCTTACGATAAGTAGCGGTCATTTTTTTATAATTTTTAATATATCCAGTGCTATATTAAATTGAAAACAATTTGGTAATAGCACGACTAAACTAGGTATATTTAAACACGTATTTACGGTTCTATGGAATAAAAACTAAAAACTTTAAACAGTAGATAATGAAAATATAGACATATTGAGTTCTTAATCGAGTTATGAACTTCATTTATATTGAAACTCTGCGGAGAAAATTATTTACGACGCGTGGAACTAGTTGTATCGCGGCAATTTGCATATTTTGCATAACGAAATTTCGTCCAGCAGAGTTTCGTAATCCAGCCCGTGTCCTTTTCATCCCACCGCCTTACACAATCGCCAACGCTTAATTACAATTTGAACACACGAGTAGTGTGTACTCGTAATAAATTCCACAAGGCTAATAACCAGTATTGAAAGAGCGTTTAAGGTTGAAACTTTCTACTAAAACCTTTGGAGAGTATGATAATATAAAAGTTCTTCTGCACCATAGTGCTGATAATTTCAGCTTTATTTTTGGCTTACAAGTCTTAAATGTTGTTAGAAAAAAATAAAATGACCAGCAATTCACGTGGACCTTCTATTAACCTTGCGCTGATTAACTCAAATTAATGACGATGCAAATGTTTGATGAATTAATTTAACTTTCCGTGTGTCTCAAGTGCAACTCATTGTGTAACATCTATAACTACTGCCATGGGTAATCATTAGTGTGATGGCTTCGAAATACCTGTGTTATTGCTGTATGAACAAATTGATATTTAAACACTACATACATGGATATGTAATTCCCAGAATGTGGTGGTTATATATGTGTTCAAGTTAAAAATCTATTTGTGCTATCATTTAATATAGGTTATTTTATTATAAAAAGTTAAG
Source organism: Mimaenictus wilsoni (assembly GCA_027575185.1). Lineage (NCBI taxonomy): Eukaryota > Metazoa > Arthropoda > Insecta > Coleoptera > Staphylinidae > Mimaenictus > Mimaenictus wilsoni. Next base: position 14,898 of record JAODAC010015021.1, on the reverse strand, counting down.
ATAAAATCATTGCAAAGCAAATCTTATTATCTTATTAGCAAATCATATTATTTATGATAGTAATATAAAATTATATATTATGTATTAATTTAGTATAATAATATGATTTAATTGGAATTGTTTATTATTCAATATGAGGGGGATTATTGTTCGATCGGCAAAGCTCATGATTGAAATACCACAATTGCATCGTGTATGATTCACGATAAAATGCAATTTTTCAAAAAGTCATGAGCCATGCATTTCGTAGTGGCTAATTTCGCGACGAAATATCAGTCGCTTGTTGTTCACATTACATATGAAGGATGGCAGCCCATGTTGTGCTGGGGATGAGGTGGTTTGGATGAAGGGAGGCAGAATATAGTCGTACGATCAACGCACCAAAAATATGCTGATATGTGGACGACCATTACTGTTACGCAATTACAAGCCGTCGATGGTAATATCGCCGCAGACGTAATGGGCCGCACATCTGCATATTTTTCCCTACCCGTCCACGTCCTCCATCCACCCTGCCACTGATGATGTTCTCTGGGTTGCCGTTGTAGTTGATTATTCATGCGTGCGCAATCCGACATGCAGATAGCGAACATGATCCGAAACCTGCCTGCTGCCAGGACTGGCGGTTAGTAGAACGCAAAAGGTCTAGGGGCATGTTGAGCGTGCTGAGCTTGTTTGCATTTTTCCTACGTTAAGCATCATGTACCAGTGCGCTCGCGTTTCATGTATCCGCAATCGCGTGGGCGTAATATCGACATGAAAAATTGCGGCCGGGGTGTGGGTAGATGCGTTCCTCTACTGGCGGCGGTCGTTGGTGATCGCTGGTTGAGGCGCCGGTGGAACGGCAGCCGGTTCGTAATACCCGTCGCCGGGAGGATCTCGATAATGACTGATAATGGCGCCGCATGTGGCCGAGATGAACTACATTATGTCCGAGCAAACGGGTCAGCATGTTTTGGGCTATTACGTTTCGGGCGCACTTGCAGGCCGAGGGAACGCAAAACTCATTTCGTACGGCTCGTCATATTAGGTTTCGCTTTTTATGCGTTAGGGTGGAAATTATTAACTCTGCCTTGAGCTTTCTTAAAATTTATGAGGTGTTATATTTCTTATTATGCTCAAGACTAAAGGAAGATGTTTTCATTAAAATTTAACTTATTTAGTAAAATTAGAGTTTATTTTTAATTGAGTTTATTTTTGTGAAAATTTATAATTTTTTTTTCAACTTTTCCGTTCTGCAATACCAAAAGATAAAAATGAATAATAACATTTGGCCACTATTTGTTCACCTCGATCGTTTCTTAGAAATGACGACTCAAACATTTCGGATATCAATAACACGTGAAAAAATAGTTGTAAAGAGCGCAATAATAACGAAAGAGCGTTTTTCATCGGAGGCAAATATGCTGGTACCACACACCACTTAATTAATTAAGTCTAGATTGTATGAAATTCTCTTACATTTCATGGTGATATCTTCTACTTAAGAACATCGAAGAATGGCACATATGGGTTGACAAGGTATTTTGTGTTTGATCAGGAACTGCAATAAAACAACAATATCGGTGTTCAGTAATAGACAATCGGAATAAACCTGATGAGATCAAAAATTGAAGCACCCATCGCTTATCCCGTGGTGTTTAATACAGAAATTAGTGCGTTGGAACGTTACTGAACACATATATTGTGGTGATATTTCATTATCACAAAAACGCCAAAAAAGTGAATTCAAAGAAATGACGCGCAAAACGCTAAAAATATAGAAGAATTTTTTATAGAAGTAATTGAATTTTTAAAACTACCAATCAATTCTAGTTTTAATTTGATTCAGAATAATATTAATTAAAGTTGTTTTAAAGAAAGAAATAATGGAAATCCGTCATTTTGGTTGTGGTAGAGGAATTTATCTCTTTGGCCAAGGTTACGCTGGCCATATGCGAATGATATTAATTCTTGAAAGTAAAAATATAACCGATCCCGTGCGTTCACGGCGGCACGTAAATGCAACCATACATATGCTCCTTTCAGTGCATATATATATATAGATTGCAAATATCAAAATCAAGCATTGAAAATTATATGCATAACCTTTATTGCCATTCCAGTATTCTTAATAACTTTTACAGTAAAATTATAGCATAGTTAATTTTCTAAATTTTCTGAAATATGACCAAAAATATGATTTTTCTGATAGAAATTAATATCTAATCATGAAACAAACTATTTTCGATGTTTCAATAGCTATTTTAGCTTTATTAGTGCCTCTTTATTTTTTTTTATATTAATTCCCATCAAATTATGAAAATGAAATAAAAATAACCGATTTACAATATATGGCCATTTAGGAACTTACTCTATTTTGATGTATTCTATTTTATATGTATGTATATAATAAATCTGATCAAATTTAAAATGCTATCCATATAAACCAATAGTATCCATGAGCCGTTTGATATTAGCATTAAAGTCTGTGCATATCTTGATACCGACGAAATAGATTGCCCTCCGGTACGAAAAGGGATAACTTTTATAGCGAGTGTGCGTGCATCATAAGTTCGTAATAATAAAAAACGTTGTCGTAAAAAGTTTTATGTATCAATTTACGAAAAGCAAAAAAATATGTCTCTGCTATGGTGTTTTTCACACGTGGGTCCGCTGAAATCCGCATCGAAAGTCAGACAAACAGGCCAGCTTTTCATTTCCTATCTTATATTTGCTCGTTTGTGCTTCGTGTTTTTCAGCGCAATAAAGCTGAAACACAGCGGAAAATCTACTAAAATGTAACGGTGAAACTTTTCGACATTATTTACGATTGCCAACTTTTCCTTAACTCCACATTAATTAGCTGCCGCGCAGTTTGCCGCCTAATTCCGGCACGCAGAAGAATAATATTTGCATCCGGCAGAATGGCGCTCGTACATTCAATAGAAAATTATCAATTCGTTTTCGGTGGGCTGGGAGCGTGCAAACAGCGTAATTATTTTGTTGTGAACGATGCTTACGCGACCACCGGTATTGTTTTCCTACTGGCCTGCGTTTCGCGTACCTTGTTTTAACTTTGTTTTGCTTCCCTGTTCCTCGCTAATGCCTGTATTTCTCAAGCTCGCGTTTGGTAATGTTTAGGAATGGGGGTGAGACTTGGCAGAGCGAAGGCGGACGAACGAGGTTCACTCCAAAAGCCCCGGGAAAATTCCGCGGAGGGGGAAATGAGTGCAAGGACGCATGAAAAATCCAACCTTATTTATCCTTATCGCGTTTCCGCGTGGCCAACTCGCTCCTGTCGTGCCAGCCAACTGTTTCAATTCGGGCATACTTTCGTCCAACGCGATGCCATCTTATACACGCTCGATTGTCACGCTCGACATCTGGATAATGGAATTACGTCTTAATTAGACTGCTTGTGATTCATTAACAATAATTAATAAACGTCGTGTTGTATTAAAAATAAGGACAGAAGAAATTATCATCAATAATTGGTTATAATTCTGAGATTAAACTGGATAAATTTAGATATTATAAAGTAATAAATTCATTTTAAAGTTTAAAATTTGTCAAGATTAAAGAGTAAGCCAGTTTTAATCTTTAGAAACTGAACGAAATGTTTGACTGAATTTTCCGAATAATACCACATGGTTTCCACGGTCACTTATCTATCCTCTAACAACCCTTTACATCGAATGATGGAACACCCAAATGGCACGTTGTTTATCAAAGTTGCGGAAGTATGTCTTGTTGGTTGGACCATAAGCGTCCGTCGCCTCCACCACCGTCACCAGCAAATCCATACAGTAAATTGTGCTGTGAACGAATGCCCGGTCATGTCTGGCAAGTGGCAAACAACAGTATCGCTTGTAGTTCGTCTGTGGGGGACGGTGGTAGTTAGCGGCGGCGCTTTTTCACCCCGAACAGTTAACGACCATGACGTGTACTATTTGTACGCCGCCGCCTGTTTGTACTCCGAGGGTAAATAACTAGCAATCGTTTGCTTAATTACCGATGTGTTTACTCGACGACTTCCATTAAGTCAAAGTTACTTGGATAGCTAGAGAAGGCAGAAAAAGTAAATTCATTTGGCAAATAGTCTCGCAACGAAACGTACTCTTGTTTCATTAATAACATTCTAGAGTAAATTGAAAAAGTCTCTATATTTTACAGTATAAAATGAGAATTTGTTATAATTCGTTTTTGTGTGTTTATTTGCATTTTAAAGTATGTACTGATATGTTAATTGGGTTGTAAATTGTTCATTCGAAGTAATTTTCAAAGAAATATAAAAATTATCGACGAAAAATCTAGAAAAGTCATTTACATATTCATATATTTTTTTTAATAATTAATAATTAACTGGAAATCACACAAAATGTACTTTTATATTTCGTAATGAAGCGATTAGATAACATGGCGGTGTTTGAAAGAAACGTAGCCACCCTCATGGAGGTATATTAATGTCTTTATTACGCCAAAGCTGCCGCTGCCGCTTTTAATTAAAGATATAACCGCTTTTGTTTCCTCTTTGCTTTACGGCGAAATATCAGCGCGTTGCGACGCATTAATGTTTGTATTTTGCATGCCATATTTTCCTTTCCAAGAAAAATATTAAAGATGAGGCACCAAAAAAACTCCAAGACGGAATTTGCATTTCGAGGCAATTTTCATAATTTATATGCCAAATCGCGACCGCCACAAACGAAAACGAAGTGCAACCTATCAACGGAACATGAAGAATTTTAAATTGTTTGCTCGAACTTTTGGGATGTTTTCCGCCCCTTATAACACACAATACGCCATCGAATAAATTGAAGAGTGAGTTAAATAAAATAATACATTCTCAATCGATGATTATTACGCGGTGGAAGAGAAGTTGGCAATAAAATTGTGGTTTCTATGAAAGGCATAAAAGGACTGAGCATTTTGAAGGGATGATATTAGAGAAGAAAAAGAAGCAAGAGGGAATAAATTAGCTTCTTTATGCGAAAAATGAATATCGCGAGTGTTATTATACCGGAATAGTATTATATTTACTGGTTTTATTTGCGTTGTTGCGCACCACCGGTGCCAAAAATCCCAACGAACGCCAACGCTGGCATCGTATTCTTCGAGCGCGTTTTTGTTATCGTTGCGGCGCAACGGCGACTTCCTTTCATGAGGGGAATAAATTTTTGTTTTTATTATTGTCTAGACGCCAAACTTTGGCCGGCATTCGGAGGAGCCAAACAAGTTTCGTCGTAAACATTCGCGTGTTACAATAGTGCGAACGCTTCCCGAGGCGTGTGGTTTACGTTCGTCAAAATTCAAAAGCTGAAATGTGTCAGTAAAATGGAGAATTTTTATTATTCACTTCCTGTGTTTTTTTAGTAGTGGCAGGAAGCTTTCCAATGAAAACAAGTTTCTGATTTTATTTCTAGTTTCATTCGCATTGAACTTCGATTTAAAATGTTTATTATGCTCTTTTCGTTAGATGTTAAGTTCCGCATTAATCCGAGTCTTTACTAATAGTTCTTTGGGGAGAATATATAATTGAAACCTGACTTAAATTACCTAGAGGTCGTATAAATATTTACAAATCATCTTAACTGATAAATGGTCACATGAATTCTGGAAAACTGTATGAATTATTTTATTGAAGCTATAAGGTGAAATAGGATATGTTTAAAATTGAGTATAGAACGACAGTTTTATGCCATTTAATCACATTTTATTCAGGGAAAATAAAAAAGTATCCTAAAACTTATTATTAATAAATCACTACAAATGGAGGAATGGATTAACTAACCAAAAAAGGCGAATGATTCCTGACAAATTATATCTTAAAAATACGAAACATTGCATTTACAGAATGTAGGAAAATTACTCGACACTATTTTGCATTTATATTCAATATGAGAACCTCAACATTTGCTACCAGGGTACAATTCCCTTTTACTAAATGATAATTCTCTAGTGAGCTTATCTATAAGACAGAATTAACATCTATTTGCCGCTTTCCATTACCCTACCAAGATTTCCCCAGGGGGCTGAAGACTTAACTCACTTAAGATAGCGTTGGCTTTTCCTGTGGTTCAGCGAAAACATCACCCGCATCGTTGACGTTGGCGTAACCGTGCACATGATGCGAAAATAATATAAGTCCATTATTTAAGGGCACTAATAATGTATTTGTTACTTGTGATTATTCAAATTATGTCTGCAACTTATGCGTGACGTCGGTGGTGGTGGCGGCGCGGCGGTGGTATGGAGAAGGCAATGACGGCAAATTAATTGTTGTTGTAACGCTGTAACGGCGGTGCTGCAACGTAGCGTGTAAGGAGCTTAACAATAGTCTCGATTGTGTGGATCTTGCGGCTTCCGACGAACGCATACATCCACGTAGATTCTCACGAGGGCGAAACTTGGCATTCAGGCAACGCAGGCGGTGGTGATGGAGGCAGTGTGGAGGCGGCATTCCACGTATGGCGACTTTCCGTGCTTACTTAGGCCGCACAAGCGCGGCGCCTTCGCCATGCCAGGCGCTCGGTGGAAAACACGACACTGACACAATCACGCCGTGTCAGGCCTTTAATTTAAATGTGTGTGCTTCGCACAGTCGAATTGTTTAAACACTCATTGGAGGGCGGCGTTTCACGGGCCTAATTTCGGCCGACTTTGCGCAATCCAGGCCGTCCAATGTTACGACTAGATGTAGTTTAATAAGATAATTACTTATTGGGTTAACGTAAGCTTTTGCATAATAAAGGGTTTACTTTGAGTGAAACTTTCAATTACCTATGTAAACATTCCGCTTTGAATGTAGTGAATCATGTGACTAAGGGAAATTAAATTATGTTTAGACCACTATTTGCCTTAAAAATACAGCATAAAACATAATAAATGTCCTGTCTTCACCAAATAATTGGTAGTGTCGCGAACCAACGTCGGCGGCCCTGGTTGATGGCGCAGTGAACGCATCGGTTTCCGAACAGGGGTGTATTTGCGACGGAAGAGAAAGGGGATGTGTACTGAGTGGCGACCCTTGGTGATAGCACCGTGAACGCATTGGGCCCACATGCAGTCATTAAACGTCCAGAATCGGAAGAAATCAGGCCGAAAGCTACAAGGTTAGATGAGAGGAGGCTCATTCGGCGTTCGGATAGCAACTGATTTTATTATGTAAAAATCTAAACCTTGAAGCGATGCGAAGTTTTCATATATATAGCTATAGCTTCAAAGAAGATTATCTGTACAGATACAGTTTAAATGAAAGCACAACTCCTGGAATGACAAATAATGAAAGAATGGAAATGGAGGAGAAAAGAGAACTATTTACGTATGTCATATCAATCCATCTTAACATTAAATCCTTTCTCTTCTTATCTGCACATTTTCCAAATGGTTTCAGATAATTTAAAAATTAATTTTCAAACCTTTCCGATTTTTTTTCTATTATCTGCAAAATTCGCAAGCGCAGCGTTATGCCATCGCTGAAATCTACGTTCGGTGTAACAAAAGCAACAATTTAAACGCTGACTGCGCAGAATTCGCTGATATGCTCAATGCACAGCGCTCGCCGCGATTGCAATTAAATGCGAGCGCATTTGACCTAGTTTCGCGCATGGCGTTTTCTTGTTTTTCGGCGCTAAAGTTTCGTGTTGATGTTGTGCGGTTTGCGATGCCATTTTCCGTGCCAACAAACGGTCTCTTTGCTGCAAACTAAAGACGGCTACATTTTGGTAAAGGCACGCTAGTTTACTGTAAATGCTTTCAATTTGAAATGGTAATTAATTTATTTAAATTAGTTCCAAAGTTATGTATGCTCAATCATAATTGAAGTTTTAATGAGATATGAAAGTGGTAATAAAAAGTCACGTCAGGAATGTAACGAGATTGATTTTCGGGCTTTTTATAGGTAATCTAAAAATATAATTTCCAAGTGACATGTTTCAGCTTGCCATCGACTGAAAAAGGTGCAAAACGATTGAAAATAACTAGGGGTTATTGCGTGACGGTCGCACCACGATTATTTTTTTTTGCTTCTTTACGCTTCTTCTTCGCCTAAAAACAGCGACACGTTGTCTGATGATATTTAATATTACATTCGGTAGTCGGTATTATGTGAGAACGCATGTATCGAAATTGGGTGGAGCACGGCACGCTTTTCACCTTTGCCGAACACGAACAGCGTGAAATGAAAAACTGAACGTGAAAATACGAAATGTTTATATAAGAAAACGAAAATTGCGAAATCCGCTTAGGTTGGCAATTTTCGCCCCCAATTTTCGTATAAGCATTCGAGCTTATTTAACATCGAAACATTGAAATGAATTTTCCGACTCCAGAAAGCGTAAAAACAGAATTTTAATCAAATGCTCTTTTGCTTTCTTTTGCAGTTATGTAATGGATGGCCGATCGTAATCCAGCGGAAAATAAATAGAAACATGAGTCACATGTTCCGATGAAGGAACGACATGGCGTTGAAGACTCGGATAGAATTACGCATCCAGCTGGGGCTGGCATTGTTACAGCTAATCCTGTTAACGCAGTTGATAGACTCGACGAGCGGATGTCCAACCGCATGCGTTTGTAAATGGAAGAATGGCAAGCAGACGGTGGAGTGCAGTGACAAGGGACTACTTATCATCCCCGAGGGCATGGACTCGGGCACTCAAGTGCTCGAGTTCAGCGGCAACAATCTGCGTACTTTGCAGCGAGAAAAGTTTCAGAAGATGGACTTGATCAATCTACAACGCATATATCTCGCTCGTTGCCAAATACTCGTAATCGAAGCCGGCACGTTCAAAGGGTTGACAAACCTCGTCGAATTGGATTTGTCCGCCAACGGTATGGAGATCGTGCCAACCGCCTCATTCATGGATTGCCCATCGTTGATGCGACTTACACTCAGTGCCAATCCACTTAAAGTCCTTCAAAGGGAATCATTCGGTCATCTTCAGTTCCTCCATACTTTGGAGTTGAGTCATTGCCAATTGAACAAAGTAGAAAGTGGAGCATTTGACGGTCTGCACGGCTTGGAGAGGTTAAGGTTAGACGGCAATCTCTTAACAACTATTGAAGGAGCTTCATTTTTACCTACACAACTGCAAGAGATTGACTTACAAGGCAACTCGTGGCAGTGTGACTGTAAGATGGGTGAAATGCGCGATTGGTTGCAGAGTTATGAGCTACCGAATTCGGTCGCTCCCCTGTGTGAGGGACCCAGACGTTTAGAAAAACGCTTGGTGAAATCGATACCACGGGTTGAATTAGCTTGTCTTCCAGACGTTACTCCCACGACGTTCTATCTGGAGATAGCCGAAGGCAAAAATATCTCGCTTCAGTGCCAGATCAGCGCTGTGCCTGAGGCGCATGTCTCATGGTGGTTCCAGGGTCAGCTCCTGCAGAACGACACGCTGCTAACGCCAGACACCAGACTCATTTATTATGTAGAGGAAGGTCGTGAGGATAAACGCAGCGAGCTGTTTATCTACAATACGAACGCTGACGACAACGGAACGTTTGTCTGTACGGCGGAGAATTCAGCTGGAGTAGTGCAGTCCAATTTCACTATACGCATCCTACTTAGAGAGGAAGTGGGCGGGCATGAGTTGGCACAGCTGCCTTTCGAGTTCGTACTGATTATAGTCTCCGCCACTGGTGTGTCGTTGCTCGTCATCTGCTTTGCACTTATCCTATCGATAATAAAGTGCCACAGCGAAAGGCGAAGACGAGGCAAAATATCGGAAGGCGGGCGTCGAAGTTTCGTGCTGAGCCAGTCGACTAAGGATAGTCTACTGCAGGAAAGTGTCGAAGAGTTCTCCGAACTGTCGAAGGAGAGCGACAGTCTAAACGCTGCTCCTGGCCCGCAGCACATTTATACCAGCGCGCCGACCAGCGAGGAGTTGCTGCGTTCGATGTCGCCAATCTTGGCGAATCATCTGCGAAGTCCGGCAGCGTTACTTGGCGGCGGTTATCAGCCCGACCAGAACCCGGATCTCATTAATGATGCTGAGAGCCTAAGCATCGGCAAGCGCCACGATGGGGACGGCGAAGATAAACAGGACAGCAGCAAGTACGACGAGCCGGCCGAAAACTTGGAGTTATCAGCCAAACTCCTTCATCAGCATCGCCAACGCGAGCAGCAAGTGTCCCCCGCCTGCTACCGCCAGCCAGCGCTGCTCCCTGCTGCCGACGTGGAGGCACAGCAGGCGGTGCGTTGTAATCGTGATTTATACAGGCTGTCGGCGGACGTGCATCTTAATCCTGTCGGATTGCTGAACTATGCGAATGGTAGCGCTTGCTACCGCACACTGCCGTACAATCGCGGGGGTGTCAAACGGCAGGCGTCGCTGCAGGAGACGACGGCGACGCTCAGGTATCATCACGACGCCGAGTTCGGCGGCGTACAGCCGCGCTTCCATCCGGTGAACGTACGCTACACAGCAGACGGATATCCAGTGCGCGGCTGCTGTGACGTCGAGCAGGAGACGGCGTTCTCCGACACCGAATCACTGCGCTCCTGCTGTTCAGCGCCGGCTGTACCATGGCCCCCAGCACCAACCCCAGCGCTTCCACCACTCGTTTCGATCCTTAAAAACTCCAGCGAAGAATTGGACACGCGACGACACAACGAGAAACGGAAGTGCGTCGTCGGCGCGCAAACACAAACAGACATTACTGCTCTTACATCGCTGACATCACCTCTAACGATCGGTAGTAAACCGGGAAATCGCACAGTTGCCATGAAAATCGCCGAAACTCTCACCGAAAGTCCGGATGAAGGTTACGAAGGCGACGAGAATCAAACAAAAGCCTAATCCATCATGTTAATATTAATTTCAAACTCAACGAAATGAAAATATCAACATAAAATATTATTTTAAACCAATATTAGGTCAAACCTAGAACCCCATGATAAAAACTAAGAAATCACTGAACGATATGTATAAAATTGTAAATACCTCCAAAGAACACAAACGGCTAAACCTAGCACATAATATGTGTAAGAGAAAACATACCATAGCTTTAAAACCGTAATCAATGTACACGTAAATAATCTGTCTTCGAAGGAAATGTAAAGTTTTATTAATTTTGTAAATAAAATTAATGATGTTATATACATATTCCACGCTGTTATCTGATGTCATCAGTTATTCCCATTGAATATTATATTACAGTCCCAGTAACTATGGCATTACCGACGCAATTAACTTAATTAGAACACGATCGTCGGATGTTGTAAACGTCGCGGAAAGCAGTATATCGCCACTAGTCAACACAGGAAACGCGTCAAATGGATTATAATCATTTAGTTTAGATTTAATTAATCGCATCATTGACCTAAATAGACTAGCGTAAAATTGCCGGTGAATCTGATGTTAATGGATCATTATACATATCTTTAAAATAAATATACCAGTCTTTTCTTTCAAATTTTGTTTCTAGTTGATTGTTCTGAATATAAAAAAATATGATAAAGTAAGTATGAAATATTTCATTATGAATTAAACAAATAATGTTAGTTATTTATAAAATAGGTACTCAGAATCACTAGAATCAGTATTGATATTCAGATATTCCTGGTATTTTCGGAAAATCCAAGCTCGATTCGCAGAATACTAAGAAAAAATCTCATTTAATCCGTGATACAAACCAGTCATTTCATCGGAAATATATTTTTGGAATAATCACTGTCATCTGATTTATATCTAGAAATCCATATTTCCTAGAATTTTGCTTTAGAAAATTTTCAGGAAATCCCAAAAGTTTATCAAAAGCCGGAAAATTAAATTAAGTAAGTCACTTTCCCACTTTAATTAAATTAAACCGTTTCACCCGAAATTTATTTTGGTGAATGAGTAATCTGAAATGTTCGGAATTCGCAGTAATTCTGTTGATTTGTAGAATGCAAATATGAAGTGTTCAAGTTAATATATTTTGATTTCACACAAGCTGTTGTTTTGTTTTGACAGATGATTGAAGGGAAAGAATTTATACCTCCTCCGAGTGCTATTTATTTTGGGTTGTAAGCTTTTTTTACAGAATGTCTTAAAATCCGTACGGCAGCGAAGCGAGCGCAGATGTTGTGATTCGTGTTTACTTAGCGGACTTTCCGTCCCCATCCTGTTTACTCCACAACGATTGCTTTCAGCATCTCCAACCCCCTGAAGTGCTGATCCTCGTTGTTCGGCTGAAGCGACCCTCCGTTCGATATCCGTATCTACAGTACACCGGCGCCTCCACCATTTGCCGCTTCGCTTCTATTGAATTTATTTATCACTGCGACTTCGATTTATTGCACTTAAACTCTTCGATTTCCGGTTAAACACAGAGCTCGGCCAACAACTCCCCCAGTTTCTTCGTATTTATTTAGTTTTATTGGATTTCTTCCACGACGACAGAGGGTAGGAAAACGCCTCAGCCACAATTATTCGACAATCCCACTATAACGTATAAAATTTTGCCGATTGCAGTATTTAATCGCTACTTAAATAGTGTATGCCTGTGAATGTACGTCGGTTGGAACGTTCGGAAGATATTAATCGCCTTTGGGTGGAAAGTTTCCGCTGCTCTGCGCCTGGAAAAGTGAGTGCATAACGCCTGTTGGAGCCACAGGACTCGCACTTACATTCACTTCCTGCTAATTGCAATTAACTCAAAACTCTGATAACTATCATTTAAAAGTCCATGATTAATTGCTTCATGGGCGATGTTTAATTGTTCAACGTTTAAATTCCTTCAAACTTCCATGCGAACTGATTCTATTGCAGTCCATTATCGGAATTTCAAATTTACGCATTTACTTCCTCATACCATTTGCGTATATTTTCATATCTTTCTCCGAATATATTTTGTTTGCAACTCATTAATTTAATGTTATTTACACAAAATGAAAACAGAAATGTTTTCAGCAGGTAAAATATTTGATTAATTCATTTCACTAATGAAAAACAACATTTTATACATGATTTAATCATTTGCAAACATTATTTGTAATATAAAATTGATCTAAAATTATAAAACCATTAAATATTTTGCTATAGGCTGTATAAAATTAAGTATTATAGAATTTATGCACTTTAATAACGTTAATGTCATGCTGAATATTTATGCAATTTTATCTGTACAAGCACTTTCGTGGATTTTGGCAATGAATAATTTAAATAAAATCAACGAAGCTTATAAAAATAATTCATAAATATAAATATAGATAGATTCGGCTTTGATTTTCAGTCACGCAGTTATCAATAACCAATTTCCAATAATAACATTTCATTTTAATGAATTCCATAATCTAAATATTCCAAGTTATATCAATATTTACAGCGTTATTGCTTTTATATTTACATAGTGAGAGGTAAACATTTTTTATTGTTACACAGATAAATGTAGTGCAGAAAAAAGTGTATTTTCCCTCGTGGATAAAATATCAAGAATGATTATCCGAAATTCTCATGAAAAATCAATCAATTACGAGACATATCCCTTAAAAAAGAGCAAAAAATGCTAAAGTTATTTCCACATTCGACGTAACTAATATCCTTTACGGTGTATTAGATCCGTACGGTACGTGTTCAGACGCTAAGTACCTAGGTCTTAAATACCTCGTTCTCTCCGCGTTGGCGAAGGCGCCGGACACGTTTCGATAATAACATTTTTATTAGTGGGTAGCGCGCTGAAGATGACATTAGGGCGCCGTAAACTTAGTCGCACTGACAGTTTTCGTGGCCTGGTAATCCCATCTGATGTATGACCCTGTTCTGCGGTGTATATCCGTCGTTCATTTCTTTTCTCTTCTTTTTCCATCGCAGTTTGCGCATCGATTAAAATAGTCGTACGTTTTTTTCGCTTTGATAAAATATGATGGCTTTGCGATATCAATTTGTTTGAATTGGTAAGTAAGTTGATGTTTGAGTTGGTTTTTTGTAAAATTCAGTTTTATTAAAATTGTTTGTGGGAATAGAGTAATCGAAAAGTTTTTTTTACGAATGTAGAGTTTGGGCCGGAGCTCTGGGATTTTTGGGGTGCGGCAGGATCGGCAGGATCAGCAGTTTTTCTAGTGGCGGACTAAAAAGGGAGGCTATTCAACTCTTCTTTTCTGGCAGCGCACCACTAAAGGCGACAATGAATGGTTATAGAAATGCGATTTTCCGCCTTTCTGCAAATGCAAACGAAATGTTGCGTCCTGCGTGTTGATATGACATTGAGAGCACTTTCAATTCGATTTAAATGCGAATGAAAATGGAAAATGCCCCTGAATGACAGAATTGTAGAAGCGCGTATTTTTTTCCATTTTGATATTTCATATAAATAAAATGATGATAAAAATAATAATTAAAATAGAAATTAACTAGTTTATTTTATAATTTATAGTTTTTCAACTACTTTCTCATAGTTTAGTAAACTAATTTCGGCAACATTTATTTGTAGCGCGGTGAACACGCTGGGTCACACAGAGGTGTAATTACGACAGAAGAGAAAGGGGGACGTATACTGTTGCGAACGGCGGGGCAATTTTGAGCCTTTTTTGTGAATGTCGCCAAGCTGTTTAGTCTAGTCTTAAGTTTATACATTATTTCTGTAAAGCTGAGTTATTCGTCACACTTCAATAATCTCTGGGTCATTAAGAATTAAATATACGAATATGATAAACCCAAGATGCACAGAGATTGAAGTGGTTGACGCGACTGGCTAACGCCTTGCATACGTTTGGTTTTTATCACCCTTTCCGGGTGGTCCATGGGCGATTATACCATATGCTTGGCGAATATATCGGCTCGCCTAGATACATCCAGAGATCGGACACACTGTCAGAGAGAGAAAGAGAGACAGAGAGAGAGAGAGAGTCATTGTAAGACAGGGCGTGTCTGCATGCATAGCAATGCGCTGGCGAGGGCGTGATCAGCTTCGCCACTTAGACATAAGAAT
>JAODAC010015010.1:0-13666 GCA_027575185.1 Mimaenictus wilsoni | reverse complement strand
ATACACACATACATACATATATACACACATACATACATATACACACATACATACATATACACACATACATACATATACACACATACATACATATATACACACATACATACATATACACACATACATACATATACACACATACATACATATATGCACACATACATACATATACACACATACATACATATACACACATACATACATATACACACATGCATACATATACACACATACATCCATATACACACATACATACATATACACACATACATACATATACACACAGACACAGATACATACAGACAGAATACGGTGAGATGATGGCGATGGCGATGTTAACTCTGTAAATTATTGATATTGGAATTGCGCTTCGGCGCTGGTTAAGTTGCGTAGATTTATTGACATAACCTCGAGGAATAATCAAAATTGAGGTTTTATTTGCGTGTCGGATCAACGTGGATACGCCTGGATACTTTAATCCAGAGTAATATACTCACTCTTGGTTTTTGGACTTTTTTTTTTTTGGTGTATCAGCGGGGTTTTAGTAGTTTAATCCTGATGGATTTACTCTCGTTATTTAGTAGTTTGATACTTCGAAACGTTTAATCAGGACTACCTGCTTCCGCATTCTTCCGTTTCTGAAAGTATCGATATTTTGTATAAGATTTGATTTTCAGTATCGAAAAGCCAGAGGAATAATGAAGTTAACTCATTATAATCGAAGTTTAATTTAAATACTTTAAAGTAATTTTGTTTTTTTTTTAATATTAAGAACTAAAGTAGAATAGGTATAAACTTAAAACTTGTCAATTTCTGTTTTGCTAAGGAAAATATTAATATTTCTTGGAGGTATCGATGTTAATCGAAGAATTTGCCTGGTCCTTGTAAGTTTTAACAGATCAGCTTGAACTACAATTCAAAATTGCCAGCCCCCTTCCATCCTCACTTAGCCACTCTTTCACTCCCCCCTTTTTTTCCCCTGGCAATCATGCGCCCACTCCTCTTTCATTCCTATATAATCACTCTCAACATGCTCCTAGGAGGCCCTCCCCCTTCCACATAGGATACACCTGATATATTTATCTCCCATCCACACCTTCCATCGCCTCTCTTCCGATCCACACCGTGCTCTAGCTATCAGTCTTCTATCAGCCACCTTCAGCTCTCTATCGCCAATATATCTGGGTCTCATCCCGATCGCCTGCAGTGCTTGGTACAGAGGGTTATATGTGCTTCTTTCGATACAATTCTGCCGCTCCTGTTCCTCCACCTCCACCTCCTATCGTTCCCACTTTCACGCTTAACTCATTCCTTATCAGCAATCTACCTACCGCCATCTCTGATAATCCTACCGCTTCGTACCCCTTTTCCCTATCACTAGCCCCCATGCACTCGCCGACCTCCTTGCACATAATTCCCAGACATATTCAACCAGTCTCTCATCACCCATTCTGTTCACACATTCTTCATATCTTGCAAGCCTATAGATACTCTCCCATGCCGCTACAGCCCTCTGACCAGCCTTGGCATCTCATTGACCGTCTCCCTGTTTCCTGCAATACTGTATAACTATAAAAGAAATAATAGTAAACATCAAACAAATAACAATATCATCAATTTAGCAAAAATATTTAATTTTAAAACTAAACAAAAAAACTAGTCAACAACACCGAAACTAGTCATAACTTGACAGGTGTCATTCACAGATTTAATATGGAAATAAGACAATTGAGAGTAATAAATATTTAATATAATTTATGGCTTCTACTTAATGAGAAATGACTTTAACAGTTTTAGAATTAAAATGTTAATAACTCTGCCAGAAGACAATTAAAATAATCGTGCAGGCACGTAAATTATTCATATTTTAACCGGAAATGAAATCGGCCAACAAAAGAAACACATTTCACTAATTAATAACGTTTTACAAGGCGATAAATTAGCGACGATGGAAAAAGTTTCGACGACGCCAAGCCCGAAAAATTAGGAAATAAAGCAGAGCAACAAACAGTACACGGAGTACTGAGCACCGCCGCCGCCACCACCGAGCTCCAACCTGGCTCAGTACAGCACCACACAATGGGTGCGCAATAAGATAAATGACTAAACGACTTCACTTCTTTCTCCCCGAGGCTTCCCTTTCTTCCTCGTCTTCTCTTCGAACGCCCAGAGCACAACGTTGGACCTTAACTGGGCATCCACAAGCGGGCTATAATGCGTTTGCATTGCCCTGCTGTATTCTGTACATTGTACATATTTTCTTTCTTCCACCGGGTCATATTTCTTTCGCTTGCACGGTTTTCCCTTTTTTTTTTTTGTTGCCTTTGCTTCTTCGGGGCCAACGCTGCTGCCAAGCGCTGGGTAATTAAATCTGTTCGCCGTCTCTTCCGGCACGCATCGCATTTCGCATTTTCTTCGTTCGCGGGCCAACCATTACGCGTTTAATTTTCTCGTTTGTCTTCTTTTGTCTCATTGCAAAAAAGAAAATAAAACGCCTCCGAGCTCAACCGCCAGCCAGCCAGCCAGAGCCAACGCGCCAGTGAGTGAGTGAGTGAGTTTTCTTTCTATGCGTAATTTTCATTTCCTGCGAGCGCGCGCTGGTCGGAAGGAGGTGGAAAGACGGCGGATGGCAAAACTTCGCTTACTGTGTTGCCATTGCTAATGCAAACTTTTTTTTTTTTTTTTGGTGCGGTTTGGCGAAAACGCAGAGCGCGCACAGCGTTGATTTTTATGAATTTTGTGATTTCTGGCGCGGGCGTCGTGAATTCATGAATTTCAGACGCGATGAATCCGAGAGTGGAGAAGATGGGGGCGCCTAGGGTTTTGTTTCTGCATACGATCTCCGCACGCGATGCACAAATATTAATAAACCGTGAGTCGGATGAATGCGAATGCGTCTTTTAATTGGCTTTCGGTTGCGATGTCTTTGTTCGCGATCTCTACGGTTGTTTGTTGCTTTTATTTTTTGCTTGTGCGTTTCGTGAAAAGCACGTCTTCTCTTCCTTACGAGTTGCCTTATTCCAGAATGTACATTGTGGAATATGATCCATGATCTAAAAACGAGCAAGGTGTCTTTTGTTGATGTTGACATTAATTATGCTGTGACATAATAAGATGTTAGAGAGAAAAATTGGCAATGTTGTGAGATAATTATTTGAAAACTCACAGGCATATTAATTCTGCTTATTATAACATGATTTTTTTTTTAATTAGCAAACTCACAAGCATATCAATTCTGCTTATTATAACATGGTTTTACTTTATTTTATCCATAATTCTATATAAATAGATTCATAAAAGGAGGAACCACATTAATCAATATAATATATATGATTTTCACTTTTTTTACAGTTACTATAGCTCAAAACTATTTAATTTAAAAATGGATGTGATAATTATATCGCCTCGCTTTTTACAGTTGCGAACACCCTAACGGCCTTAATTTTGATCGGAAAATGAATACGAAAAAGTTTTTGCAAAGTTGATGAAATTTGCTTGTATATGACGTGCCGTGTGTCGAAGAAAAATTTAAATTTTCATATTTCTGTACAGTTTTAAGTTTAAAGTAAATTTTTAGTATAAAAATTCTACTTTTCGCACTTTTAAGTTCCATATTCTAGAGAATTAAATTGTCTATAAAATAAGCTATCATTCACCAAAATCAGTTCGAGAGAATTGTCTCTATCGTGTTCGCAAAATCACAAAAAAAAACAATGTCACGGAACGCGTGTAAAGTTTATATCGCCTTCTTTTTCTCCGAGTTGCTCAGTTGCGTACACTGTAGTGTCTTTAATTTTGATCAAGAATGAAAAACTAAAATGATTTTGCAAAGTAGATGAAATTTGCTGGAATATGACATCGAGTATTTTCAAGAAAATTTATAAATTTCATACTTTTATACAGTTTTAAATTTAAATTGCATTTTTTCACATAAAAATTCTACTTAAAAATAGGAGAAACATATGTACATATATATTTTTCATTAAGCTGTTGACGTCATATTCTTGAGAATTTTATTATCTATAAAATGAGCTTTCATTTAGCTAAATAGGTTCAGTAGAATTTTCACAATCGTGTACACAAAATGAAAAAAACGCAAAAACGCGTTGAAAAAGTTTTTGCAAAGTTGATGAAATTTGCTTGTATATGACGTCCAGTGTTTCGAAGAAAAATATAAATTTTCATATTTATTTACAGTTTTAAGTTTAAAGTAAATTTTTAGTGTAAAAATTCTACTTTTCTCTATTTTTTAAGTGCGAAAAACATATGTAAATATATATTTACATTAGACTATTCACACCATATTCTAGAGAATTAAATTATCTATAAAATAAGCTATCATTCAGCTAAATCAGTTCAAGAGAATTGTCTCAATCGTGTTCGCAAAATCAAAAAAACAATGTCACGGAACGCGTGTAAAGTTTATATCGCCTTCTTTTTCTTCGAGTTGCTCAGTTGCGTACACTGTAGTGTCTTTAATTTTGATCAAGAATGAAAAACTAAAATGATTTTGCAAAGTAGATGAAATTTGCTGCAATATGACATCGAGTATTTTCAAGAAAATTTATAAATTTCACTTTTATACAGTTTTAAATTTAACGTGCATTTTTTCATATAAAAATTCTATTTAAAAATAGGAAAAACATATGTACATATATTTTTTTCATTAAACTCTTGACGTCATATTCTTGAGAATCTCATTGTCTATAAAATGAGCTTTCATTCAGCCAAATAGGTTCAGTAGAATTTTCACAATCGTGTACGCAAAATTTAAAAACGCAAAAACGCGTTGAAAATTCTTATATTTACGAATTTTCAACGCGTTTTGTATATTTTTATAAGGATTCAGAGCTGTATAACTTCATGAAGTTAGGGACTCGAAATTTTGTGGAATTTGTCTAAAATAGTTTAACTATTGCCCACTTTCAATAAAATCGAATTTTTGACCGTATCACTCTTATCCTAAATTACTTAACTTTAGCAAAGCAAGATGACTTAAACTAAATAACTGTCTTGTCGCTATTTAAACTAAATAACCTAACGTTAAGCAAGTATAATATTACTGGGAGAAATAATATTATGATGATATAACAATAAAAAACGAAATAAATAAAATAAATTTACGAAAAACAATTTAATTGCAATATAAACTAATTTCATGTTTCCTTTTGTTTCTAGGTGAGTACAACCTTTCTACGAATTCCAATCAGCCATCGTCATCGTCAACATCACACTACAAAACTGGTAACATAATCTTTAGACAACCGTGCGCTACTAACCACTAGATGGCGCTATCGCGTTAATAATTATGCAGCGCCACGGTCGCGACGCGACGTCCATGTCGACGATCGTTAGTTTTCCCGCAGGACGAATTAGAGTGTGAAAATACACACGTATTGCACAAGCAACTCATATTCGTGCAGCAAAATGCGAAATAACAACAGAAATTAAATTGAAATAACAATTAAAATGCCAGCAAGCGCAAACAAACACACCATAAAGCGATTGATGGTCGACGCCAGTGCGCGACGCCGACGCCGGTATTTGCACGAAATACTTTTTTGTTGTTTCTGTTATTTATGATTAGCTTTATGTGTGTGTGTCCGTGCGTGTGTACGTGCGTGCGTGTGTGTGTGTGTGTGTGTGTGTGTGTGTGTGTGTGTGTGTGTGTGTGTGTGTGTGTGTGTGTGTGTGTGTGTGTGTTTGTGTGAGTGTGTGTGTGTGTGTGTGTGGCGTGGTTTTGCTAACGTGGAATTAATGAAAGTGACGACTTGTTACCGGGAAATGTCACCGCCGCCATCGACGAATGATGGATGTATGTTGAACACGTCAGCACCATCTAGACATACACCTAGAAAACGGAAAATACGTGCTTAGTGAATACACATACATTTTGCGTATACGTACATTCGTTTAGGAAAATGTAGGAAAAATGTAGGAAGTAGGAAAATATGCGCATTTCATGTACTGTGTGTTGCCATTGCCCTGATTCACTGCACGCTCTTGGCGTCTAATCGAATTATTATCACTTACCGGCTATCAGGCCAGTTTATATCTGCCATGGTAATGAATAGACGTCGCGTTCTTTTCCAAGGGTGCCTAGGCGCGTGCATAATCGTCGTGCGGCCGCTGTAATTAACCGCCATAAATTCAGGGCTTAATTAAAGCGTTTATTAAGTATAAAACTATGAAAATTGCGATTATGATTATAATAGTTTTTTTTGCCTTTTTTTCTCTCTCTCTCTCCTTCTTTTCTGTTATGGTGGCCGTGGCTTCTGCTAAGACTGCAGTAAATGGCCAGGGGCGTTGTTGCATGTCAGGAAAAATGAAAACTTAATTCCGGTGAAAATGGTTTTTATAACCATAGTTATTAAGCGTTGAGTAAAGGTTAGTGGAAGATTGTTGAAAATTTTCTTTTATATTTGACTTAATCTTAGTTTACATTATCGTAATGTCTCTTAACCTTATCTTCTGATAGTTTTTCACCTAACCAAACTTGAGATAACCATACAATTACATCTGACATTACTACTGCCACCCTGAGATTAATTAATATCATGAATAGAATGTCCCAGTGTTGGCGAACCTTTTTGAAGTCATGTGCGGAATTTTCTTTATACAGTTAATACTGACGTATGCGGAACATTCAATATAGGAAGTCCTGCCTACAATGGACATTTTCCAGGTCCATTAGTTTATAATGTTGTAATGTTTTTAAGGAATGAAATATAAGAGTCTATCTGAATATTTTGTATGGTTAAGTCATGAGCATATATAGGGGAATCACCTCCCCCCCCCCTTGAATGTTTTGTTTTTTGATAATTTTGATTTTACAATTTTACCGCAACGCATGACATTTTTTAGATTATTGCCCCTCGGACTACAAAAAAAAAAAACTAAATGTCCTCTCTCCGATGAAGTATAGTATTCCCTTTTAATATACAGAAACTTGTAATAAAGCAGAAAATGGATGGACCCATGACTTTCCGTATACGATAGGTTTCACTTTATATTTATGAGGTAGTAAGTCCTGTAGTGTAGGAAGTGTACACTTTGTGTATTAATAGCTAACGGGTCCCCAATGCGTACTGGGGGATCCCCCAAATGAAGACTGGGTTAGTTCAACATCTGCGAGGGTCATTAACTGAGAGACGCGGGATGGATTCAATATGTCTGACTTATGTCGTATGTAATCTGGCATTTGTACATTTTTTTATTGCCCCTTTTTTTTCATGAAAGTCTGAAGAAGGTACTCACATATCAAGACGTGTCTCTTGTGGGCGCACATATCCAGTAATGTCTCCTTTCAATATCCACCTGTAATATACTAATGTGAGCTTTGTCATACAAAACTTGAAATACGAAGCGTTCGACTCCCGTGCAATAGTCTCGCGATCCACAAATTGAAAAACGCTGATATAATGCTAATATATCGCCTGATATACCCTACCTAATACCCATATACCATACCTAAACCTAATCTACCTAAACCTAACCTACCTAAACCTAACCTACCTAAACCTAACCTACCTAAACCTAACCTACCTAAACCTAACCTACCTAAACTTAACCTACTTAAACCTAACCTACCTAAACCTAACCTACCTACACCTAACCTACGCAAACCTAACCTATCTAAACCTAAGCTACCTAAACCTAACCTAACCTACCTAAACCCAATCTAACCTAACCTACCTAAACCTAACCTACCTAAACCCAATCTAACCTAACCTAACCTACCTACACCTAACCTAAGCAAACCTAACCTATCTAAACTTAACCTACCTAAACCTAACCTACCTAAACCTAACCTACTTAAACCTTACTTACCTAAACCTAATCTACCTAAACCCAACCTACCTACCTACACCTAACCTACGCAAACCTAACCTATCTAAACCCAACCTTCTTAAATCAAACCTAACGTACCTAAACCAAACCTAACCTAAACCAAATCCACTTTAGGCAAAACTTCCTAAACCTAGCCTAAATTCGAATTTACCTAATCCTAAACCACCTAAACCTATTAATTAATATCTATTTAACTATTAATTTAATACCTATTAAACTATTAATATCTAACCAAATCGACCCTATCCTAACCTTAATATATTCATAGAGTAAGGAGCGCAAACCTAAACCGATTCAGTAAGTAAGTTTATATACGTTTGAAATAATGGCACTTAAATGAAATAATTTTTACGTAAATCCTAGCTAAATAAACTCTTATTCTATTCGTAAATTAAACGATTAAAAGACGTTCCTAGAACAATACTCCGAATTCTTAACTGCTCATTGTCTTCGCAACTATCGTATCACAGATGGCGTTGTGCACACAACACTCTATGATGCATTCCGTTGTGGTATTGTGTGCGTCCCCTCTAGCATTTTAGCGGCCTATATCTCGGGTCTCGTAGTCTTTGCGCTGAAGTTGGCGTTACCCCGACTAGCTCTGTAAGGGTAGTAGCCCAGCTCTATGTGTTGTTGTAACTGTGTGGCCATAACCGCCCGCCGCGCCGGCGAGGAGATAAACGCTTTTACGTCCCAGCGCGAGAGCTGCAAAGCGCCCTCGCTTTCGGATATATTCGCCACAGAGACAATGCCGGCGATTCCTTGAGTTTAATTGGGCAATTCCACCCGCCCTCTGACTAAATGCCCCAAAGCAGCCAAACATTGTGTGTTCCTGCGAATAGTTGCCATCTAGCGGCAGTAGCAGTGCATAGTTGAAACTTTGAGATTTTTCTGTTCGTTTGTGTGGATGAGAGTACGAACGGCAGGAGTCAAATGAAAAAGGGCGAAAGCACTTTTAATTGCAGAACGATAAGAAGAGGTCTTATTGCGTTTTTTGGGCCGAGAGCGAATGCTGAACATGGCGTTGGCTTTTTATTGCCGTTGGGCGTGTTGTGCAGCGCTACCTAGGGCGGTTTGGCGATAAGGCTAAGCGTGTAGATTGGGTTGCCTATTTGTATGGAATAGATTGTGCAACGTTGCATGTTATGATGTCATGAATAGAGGGTTGCTGTGTTACAATAGTATAATTGTAAAATTTTATTTTTTAAACTTTAGCAGTTTCTTTTAAAGCTTTACTAAATGTTTAAAAAATGGTTTAAAAACCGAAAAAGGTTCTTTAAACCAAAAAGATTTTAAAGAATAAAAAACCTTATTTAAACGGATATAAAATTTTTAGTTCTAAAAGATTTAAAGGAAATTATTTTTCGATTCCGCAGATTTTCCCTACAGATGTGAGGCTAAGCGTGTAGATTGGGTTGCCTATTTGTATGGAAT
This sequence comes from Mimaenictus wilsoni, assembly GCA_027575185.1. NCBI lineage: Eukaryota > Metazoa > Arthropoda > Insecta > Coleoptera > Staphylinidae > Mimaenictus > Mimaenictus wilsoni. The sequence continues at coordinate 4,381 of JAODAC010015010.1, read as the reverse complement.
AGATTGTGCAACGTTGCATGTTATGTTGTCATGAATAGAGGGTTGCTGTGTTACAATAGTATAATTGTAAAATTTTATTGTTCAAACTTCAGAAGTTTCTTTTAAAGCTTTACTAAACGTTTAAAAAAAGGTTTAAAAACCAAAAAACGTTCTTTAAACAAAAAAGATTTTAAAGAATAAAAAATCTTATTTAAACGGATATAAAATTTTTAGTTCTAAAAGATTTAAAGGAAATTATTTTTCGATTCCGCAGATTTTCCCTACAGACGTGAGTAGTTTTATTTGTGGAAAATCTGAAAGAGGAAGACTTCCGCCTTCCGTTCTCGATGAAAAGGGGCAATTTTGTTAACTTCCGGTAGTCTTTCCGAGGACATGAATGACTTCATTAAGTCGCGCGGATTTGTAGATTCCTCGAAAGCCACGAACTTTGGGCTAGATTCTCGCGCGCGCGCCTGCATCTGGCGCTCTTGAAAGAAGCCCGAGAGAAGTGGGGAGCAGATGAAGACCGACAACGAGCGCCACGATCCACTGCGGTTGATCACCGCGCTTGTTTTCTTAACTTTCGAATCAACTCAACTCGCAGCCACATTTTGCTTGCTCCGCGGTCGGTTCTCTAGTATCTGCAGCTCGGCTTGGCGAGACGCAGAGCGATCTATGGCTGGACGCGATAAAAGCTGGGGCTTGCCCACAGCAGACCAGCGTTTGCTGGGACGTGCACGTTTCGGACACGAGGCGCACACACTCCTCCATCGTCACGACGACGACATGATGGGGCGCTCGTGCCCCGCGGAAAAGGCGCCCATTCCTTCGTTTTACTTCGCTAGAGCTGTGCGCTGGCTTTTTGCGGTTTCGTATGGAAAGTCGTGACCGCGGCGAATCGACTTGGGTGGGTCCAACTGGGACGCTGTCGTCGACGGTTCGTTACCGCATTACTACTAAGGTAATGCCCAGAAGTCCAAACAAACGCAGCGCGCCGAGCGTGCAATTTGAAAGAGTTTCTCTCTATTGATCTCATGCCCACAGAGACAGGCGACCATTGTCGCGCTGACAAATCGAGGACAAAAAGAGAATCGCACTCGCGTTTGCTCGCTTGGCGCTGTCGAAATGTTTTCCGAATAACTTCATTAGCGGTTTCGCAGGAGGAAGTCGCTTCATTAGTTATCTTGTAATTAGAGCGAAAATGCTTATTAGTCACGGCGAACAGAGATTGCATTTGTGTACGCGTATCAGAATTATTTGACAATGTCGGATTCAGTCAGTCAAGGGGGAAAATAACGAGGAATCGGAAGATTTTAAATCGAGGAAAATGGAAATGATGATAATGGGTTGCTTTTTTGCTTCTATTCTTGTAGAAATGTTTTCATTGAATGCAAAATCCTTTGATACTTTGTGTATAGTGTAGGAGGGTCCTCACTTTGCTTTACTTCCAATCAGATCCAAACAGACCATTAAATATTGAAAGTTGTTTTGATATAAGTGTATAACTTTTATTTGGACTAACAAGATAAGGAGGGAGAAAAGTTTCTTCTGAGGATATTCCTAAGCTGGGATCAAGACATTTCAATCAAACATTGATCCTAATAGAGATCCTAATAGATCACACCTGAATCCCGACCCACTTAATCAGATCTGAACGACCACTCAAAGGGGTGAACGAAAACCGATTAGGAATTGATCAAAACCCAGGGTTATTGACTACAATTGTTTTTTTTTTGATTAATCATAGTCAAGCTGGTAACCAATCAAGAGATCCCAATCAAAAATTTATGATAACCAAGGTTTCATCACTGTTCCAAGCGTTGGGTGGGAAGGACTGGTCTGTATATAAGTATACTGGGAGAGATTCTAATAGACCTCATCTTAATTCCTACTTACTTCATCAGATTTGATCTACCACTCTAAGGAATCAATGAAGGCCAATTAGGAATTGATCATTGCCAAGGATTGATCTTGCTTGTTCTAGGAGAGGACAGATGGCCTGGCACCTATGTATATTGGGAAGTTCCTAAAACACCTCTATCCAAATCTTACGTGATCAGATCTGATCTACAACTCTAAGAACATTTAGTTCCAATGCCTCTCAATATAATATAATCCTCATTAAAGCACATTTGCTCGAATGATGAGGACTTCTCTACTATCGTTATAATCTAGTTCAAGGTACAAACCATCATTGATAGACAGAAACGGATCCTAAGCGGACAATAAGTGGACAACAGTCCTCCTCCATTTTAAACCAAACTAACCTTCCTAAAACTAAATTAGGGACAAATATGTCAGATTAAGGGACTGAACCTCCAACATTACCATTCGAAACGGCCCTTTAGAAAACACCCAACAAGGAACGGAAATAATATTCCTCTAAGACAATAAGATCATTATCCCTTTAATGAGATTTCTTTTCCAAGATATGTCTACGAAAGGAGTAAATAACGGAACTCTCATAACCCAAAATCATCGCGTCGCAAACGTGTTCTCGCCATGTTTTGTTTGTCATGTTTTGCCGGCATGCTAATTTCGCCAGCGTCTTGCGCTCTGTTGTTTCCCCAAGCCTCAGCTATCTGCTCGGAACTTCTCAGGTTTCATTAATAATTTTTATTGTTTGCCCCATCGCGCGTGGAAAGTGTGTGAAACTCTCCGGCAAGCAAGCCGGGCATTGTGTCTCGCGTGTGATATTTCCCATATTAAGATGGCCGCCCAGATAGGCGATACGTACCTACACTCGCCACAACAAGCGCAGCGATGCGAGACAATGAGTCGAAGCAAAGACAATGCATTTGCATGGAATCACATAAAACGTCGGCGCGGCGTGCGTCGGTCGTGTCGGTGAGACAATAACGTGCAATCTGTGAACTGTGGACGGGCAGGCGAAAATCAACGAAATAAAAATACTCGTAATGCTGAAACACACACACACACTCGAAAAGAAATGGGAAGGATACGAGGAGATAGGGGGCTGGGTGGTGTGAGAGGAGGAGCGGCTGGGTTATTGCAAACACACGCCGAATAAATACGAAAATCGTGTCCTTATTCGGCGATAAAAGGCATTAGTGGGTTCGCGGTGCTTTTGCCAACGGTTTTGGATAGCGCTGAATGTAGGCAGCCAGATGCACAAATACGTCGTTGATGTATACGGTTGATACAGATACTCACGGGATACGTCGGGGAGGAGATAATTGCTTCGATGTTAGGTTTGGTTTTCTCGAGGCGTTCGGGGAGCTTGGAAGTGGGTGGGTTTGAAAAAGATATGGGTGGTTGGGTGGTTGAAAGGAGGAGAAGGTCGTTGAGGGTCACCGCTGGATGGTAGATGTTTGGGTTAGCCGAGGAGCGTATAAAACGGCGCGAGAGAGAGGCATAAAAAGTTCGCAGCTGGTGGCGCAGCACAGCATCACGAAAGCGCGTCGAGAGACAATAAAAACGTACAAATCCTAAAAAGGCTAAACGAGCTGGGCGGGCACCCTACAGCCGGGGAATACTAACGTCTCTCTAAGATTCTCGAAGATGTTAGAATTCGAAGGTCCGGAGACGCTGGAATTCGAAGGTCCGCCGACGCTAGAAGTCATTCCAGATACTTGACGGGTTCCAAGATGAAAAATAATTTCAATAATTGATCACTTATCAATTAGGGGAATTGCGTTGGCTGTGGAAGTGTCTGTTGAATTCGAGAGGATCGGCTGACTGTATAGCCCTGAAGGCGGGGAGATTGGGGTACGAAATTTAATAGACCCAAGAGGTTGGCTGTACTTCCGCACCGCGCTCTTCTAAGTGTAAAATTGCGCCAGCGGTGGTGTTTGTGCACCTACGATGCCGCCCCAACACCCATACGCTTGCCTTCGCGAAAATACCGACGTCGCGACGGCAAACGAGGCACTCGTCGTTTTTCCGCGTCGCCCCAGTTTTGTACGGCTCTTTACGAACCGGTGGGGTGCAGCAATGACGAAGGTTGATTTATTACTTTTATCTAATAACATATTTTTGATCGATGATGCGCGTGCGTTGCGGGAGTGCCGGCGCGTATATTCCGTCGCGTGGCAATCGCGTCAATTTCACGCTGAATACACTGTGAATTTTTCAATTTTGATCGAAATCAGCTAGGAAATTATATAAACCTCCATATACCTACTTCCATGGCAGATTGGGGTTGAGGGACGTAGTGTCAGGGTAGAGGTAATGGCAAGGGAACTTATGTGGAGCAAATGGCAAGCAAGGAATCATTGAAGTGTTGAAGGTAAAATTAGCCTATTCCATCTAAACAGTTTTGAAGAACTATAATATCCTAATCATATTTCGAAACCTAGGTTAATACCGGTATCAGTGGGGACTGTCCACTTGGGACTGTGTACTTGGAAGTTCCAAGGTTAACCTTGTGACCAAAGAGTTT
>JAODAC010014999.1:0-22353 GCA_027575185.1 Mimaenictus wilsoni | reverse complement strand
TATAATGCTGTTAACAAATGGCACCAGAGTCTCTTAGTAGTTTCATTACCTGAGTTTATGCTATATATGTAATTTACATCAAGTGATATTAACTCAAACTTATATATACCCGACTATATAAATTAATTGATGTTTTTTTACACCTGCACCATTTGAAAAATTAAAATTTCATGATGAACATGTTTCTTTCTATTTGCCTATCTTAGGAAGTCGTCTAGACACCCACGAAAGCAAATTATGAACAAGAAAAAACTGCCGGAAGTAATATATAGACGTTCCCAATTTCCACCCAATAAAATAGTGCTTCCTTCCTCGTGCACATTTTTTTCTTTCTCCGAATTTCGGTTTCTTCATCAAACATTCCTACATTTAATCAAATACAAATTTCTACCTGTTGAAAGCAATAAACGACTTTTTCAAAATTCTATTTCTTATCAAATGTTGTTAGGTAAAGTTTGAATCATCCTTTAGTAAACGTGCTCTCACACTAAATTCGCACATTTATTATAAAGAATCTTAAAGCAAAAAGAAGAGAAGCTTTTGTTGTGCAAGTTTAAGGCGAAATATGGTAAGAGGTGGAAAGTGGAAATGGTGGCACTTTATTACGTTTGCATTGTCTCACCAGCAAGTGTGCGGTGGCCGGGTGTGTTTTTATGATTGGAGAGATTCGAAAATTGCAGCACTGCCGACGAGTGATGAATGTCGATCGCACCTCTCACACACTCGCATCTCGAGTAATTACTCTTTGTTTTCCTTGCTAATGGCGTGCAACACTGGCGGTTGTACAATTTATTTGCGCCCAAATTCGATAATCACGCGTGACGATACATGGTTCTATTAATCATACAACTTTCGGGCTCATCATGATATTATATCCAAAATTCGAAAAGTAATAAGTTTTATTGCTTAAATTTATGAATTATTGAAAAATTTCATTTTTAAAAGACAAATCTTAAACCCACTACGCGTATGCAAATTTTGTTGGAGTACAGGAATTTATCGCCCATGTGGCGATGTTAGAGAATTTTTGTTATATGCTTATGTTTCGAATTTATGAATACTGTCAATTTGCAATTTATTGAAGTCTAGTCGTATTTCGTGATAATATTGTGTTACTTTGTAGTTTCAATGCGCTGAAGTAATATTTACATATTGTTCTACATCTATTTCAGCGTTTTTAAGGGAATAAAAGATTTTGTTAGTCTATTTTGTCTATTGATTGGACTTGGTCTGTATAAACGATTAGGTTTATCTGTGGAAAGTGTTTCTGTGAATAGTTGAAAATTGTGTATTCTACAGCTACAATTTGTTGGTGGGCACACCAATTCTCGAAAATATAAACGTGTTAATCCAATAAATAATCCATCTCCAGTGGAGATGGATTTTGGCTATTGCTGAACGTATTTGAAGTTCAGCAATAGCCAAAGTTCAACATAAGAATGTTTTCAGGGAGCTCCCAAAGCCATCCCAGGGATGTGGGCTAGACCTGAGATCAGCAAGCTTCAGTTTCGGGCCCCATGTGGCTCGCCGAACATATTTGGCGGTCCATGAAGATGTTTTTGTGAAGGCCGTGAAGGTATTTATGCGGCCCACAGGCTACTAAGGATTCATGGGACTCCCCCACCCCTCTCCCCGTGTGTCATATGACAAATGTTAGATTTAGATAGTCTGCGGCGCAGGAATTTAACATGTCATTGGCTCGCTGATGAAAAACGTTGCTCATCCTTGGGGTGGACAATTTAGCGACTGATTGTCAAGCCAGACGTTCCCGAGACAATGGAAAACAGTGAAATTGTCCCTCTTGCCTAAGTCTTCAACATGTTATAGGCAAATATGCTTGCTATGCGAAATAGGGTACGTTTTTCAGAACATTATAACACAATAAGCGCCTGACAGGAGAGAGACGCTTCAAACATATCTGAAGGCATGAACGACCACGGTATATCACTAGCACCAAGCAAGACAGCTGTTGCTTGGGTCTGAACGCTAAGTCGGCAAACGTAGGGGTAATGAAGTAATCACGTTGCTTAAGTTAATCCCAATGGTTGGAGGCGCAAGCGAAAACAATCAGAGGACATTTATGACTGTAGCCAGTTCATCAAAGCTTCAATACGCAGCTCCATTTTGGGCAACGGCCCAACTAGGAACGGGTTCGAAGAGCACTCAGAGGATGTTAGGGCATACCGTACGGTGTCCACGGATGCCCAAGAGGTGCTAGCATCATGACTACCAACCTAATTGCACAAGACAAAGCATAGAAGTTCCGCGCATAACACTCGCACAAATAGTCACCATTCAAAGATGGAATTCCTGCTGGACCCATCGCTTGATCCCAAATCTGCAAACATGTACTAAAAAGTTCGTCGAATATGATTGCTACATGACCCAAATGCTAACTGGGTACACGCAATTCCAAAAATACCTGCACACCATCAGAAAGTCGGAAGCAGCAAATGGTTGAATCGTACACCTGGAATTGACGATGCGGAGCACATCCTATCCAACTGCCATGTCTGGTTTAAACAACGAGAACTATTGCTGCGCGACACACACTGCAACATGGCAATCCCAGGGGTACTAGGTAGAGGGACGATCAAACCAATTAATATTCACCAGGGCCATATATCGCTCCCGATGTAATGCCAAGATGGCGGTTCCTGGAGATGAAGCAAGTGGTTGCTGTCAGTCTCACACCCAACAAGGAAGCTTTCCCTTGAAAATCCAATGCATGGGTTTCAAAGTCATCGATAGATGTAACTGATTATATTCGATCTAGACCGATGCACAATTCTGAATCTGAACCAGAGTACTTACTGAAACAACTTCAATCTTAAATGTATCAATTTAAATTAGTTGTAGTTACCACTTCTGACGGACATTCCGAATCGCACACCTATTTTTATTAGGGTGGGTCTAATCTAATTGTAAGAGTATATTATCTACTTTAGAAATGTTCTTCACTTCACTAGGAAACACTCTTAATTTTGAGAAAATAATCTGAAAAATCAATGCAGTACATGCTATTTTATCGAAATTGCGGCAAATTTTTCATTTATATTCAACTAAATGTGCCGATATGTTCACTTGGTTGCCTACATTAAAAATGTCAATTTAAACTATAACTTTTACAAGTCATAAAATACGAAACATTGAGTTTTCTGTAATTAAATGCCATTTTATGCTTTGTTGCATACAGTGATTCACACAAAAATAGCTTAAAATTGAAAATAAATGTCGCACATTAAATACGCGCGTAATTAATGAAAATTTATGCGACCGGAACATAAGTCAGTATGCGGCGTATGCGACTTTTATTGCCAATCGCTCGTAATTATATTTATACGAATTAACGTTTTATCACCCCTGCCCGAGAGCGAGCCGTTGCGTTGCCGGAGCAAGCTGCACATGCGCGAGCGCAACTCGTCGCAAATTAATCCAACTCAACGCGCAATATTATATTGGAGCGTCACGAGGTTCATTAGTAATGACTTCGAAAACCTGGCCGCACAACTCGCAATTAATGACAGGCAATTTATCATTCGTATTACATCGTGTTTTCATAAACTGATCACAATATACTCTACCATATGTACATTAAAACTTCTGTATATAAAGTTGCCTAAGTTAGACAAATAGATTGCATTCTATGTTGTGTTGCTCAAAAATATATATCTTCGTTTCCGAAATACTGGAAATGGAAGAAAACTTAAAGTTGAAAATAATGAAGACAGGTTTAAACGGATTGTAAATGATAATAAAATCGAAACATGCGAGAATCAATAAGTGAGCACGCGTTTGCAACGCGCAGATGTTTTTTTTACATTTTATCCAACCATCATCAAAACCAGTTATAAATTTCTTCTTACAAATAATATGACTTTTTTAATAATGTTTATTCAATTATTTCTTTAATTATCATTTAATTAACATATTTTAATATAAGATAACCTAAATTAATCTAACCCAATACAAACTGATCTAATCCAAACTTAATTAATGTATCCCAATCTATACTACTTTTTTTCCTTTTTATTGCGGTTTGTGGAAAGCTTTTATAGCCTGAGTGTGGGACTGACAGATTTCTTGTCCTGACTTACCCGAACTAAAACCATATCCCCGCTTGCTACCCCGGAATTCGCCCTCAAAGGCAATACATCAGGATATGTGCCCGGAGCTTATAGAACCCACACACACTCCTAGCAAATCTTGCCACTGCATTCAATATCTTCTCCGACTCTAACATCCCTCTCCCTAGATCCTCTGAGACAGCTTCTCTGAGCTTTCTTCGTTCTACTTCCCATCTATCGCAAGATTTTAGTGGGTATGCGGCGCCGACAACTTCACCGTTGTCGCAGTACCTTCAGTCAGGGGTCGCTGTCTTGTCGATGCTGTGCAGTATTTCCCGAACTAGCCATGATCTGTCAACAGCAGGGTCAGGTAGTAATCAGGTGGTAATTATAACACAATAAGCGCCTGACAGGAGAGAGACGCTTCAAACATATCTGAAGGCATGAACGACCACGGTATATCTCTAGCACCAAGCAAGACAGCTGTTGCTTGGGTCTGAACGCTAAGTCGGCAAACGTAGGGGTAATGAAGTAATCACGTTGCTTAAGTTAATCCCAATGGTTGGAGGCGCAAGCGAAAACAATCAGAGGACATTTATGACTGTAGCCAGTTCATCAAAGCTTCAATACGCAGCTCCATTTTGGGCAACGGCCCAACTAGGAACGGGTTCGAAGAGCACTCAGAGGATGTTAGGGCATACCGTACGGTGTCCACGGATGCCCAAGAGGTGCTAGCATCATGACTACCAACCTAATTGCACAAGACAAAGCATAGAAGTTCCGCGCATAACACTCGCACAAATAGTCACCATTCAAAGATGGAATTCCTGCTGGACCCATCGCTTGATCCCAAATCTGCAAACATGTACTAAAAAGTTCGTCGAATATGATTGCTACATGACCCAAATGCTAACTGGGTACACGCAATTCCAAAAATACCTGCACACCATCAGAAAGTCGGAAGCAGCAAATGGTTGAATCGTACACCTGGAATTGACGATGCGGAGCACATCCTATCCAACTGCCATGTCTGGTTTAAACAACGAGAACTATTGCTGCGCGACACACACTGCAACATGGCAATCCCAGGGGTACTAGGTAGAGGGACGATCAAACCAATTAATATTCACCAGGGCCATATATCGCTCCCGATGTAATGCCAAGATGGCGGTTCCTGGAGATGAAGCAAGTGGTTGCTGTCAGTCTCACACCCAACAAGGAAGCTTTCCCTTGAAAATCCAATGCATGGGTTTCAAAGTCATCGATAGATGTAACTGATTATATTCGATCTAGACCGATGCACAATTCTGAATCTGAACCAGAGTACTTACTGAAACAACTTCAATCTTAAATGTATCAATTTAAATTAGTTGTAGTTACCACTTCTGACGGACATTCCGAATCGCACACCTATTTTTATTAGGGTGGGTCTAATCTAATTGTAAGAGTATATTATCTACTTTAGAAATGTTCTTCACTTCACTAGGAAACACTCTTAATTTTGAGAAAATAATCTGAAAAATCAATGCAGTACATGCTATTTTATCGAAATTGCGGCAAATTTTTCATTTATATTCAACTAAATGTGCCGATATGTTCACTTGGTTGCCTACATTAAAAATGTCAATTTAAACTATAACTTTTACAAGTCATAAAATACGAAACATTGAGTTTTCTGTAATTAAATGCCATTTTATGCTTTGTTGCATACAGTGATTCACACAAAAATAGCTTAAAATTGAAAATAAATGTCGCACATTAAATACGCGCGTAATTAATGAAAATTTATGCGACCGGAACATAAGTCAGTATGCGGCGTATGCGACTTTTATTGCCAATCGCTCGTAATTATATTTATACGAATTAACGTTTTATCACCCCTGCCCGAGAGCGAGCCGTTGCGTTGCCGGAGCAAGCTGCACATGCGCGAGCGCAACTCGTCGCAAATTAATCCAACTCAACGCGCAATATTATATTGGAGCGTCACGAGGTTCATTAGTAATGACTTCGAAAACCTGGCCGCACAACTCGCAATTAATGACAGGCAATTTATCATTCGTATTACATCGTGTTTTCATAAACTGATCACAATATACTCTACCATATGTACATTAAAACTTCTGTATATAAAGTTGCCTAAGTTAGACAAATAGATTGCATTCTATGTTGTGTTGCTCAAAAATATATATCTTCGTTTCCGAAATACTGGAAATGGAAGAAAACTTAAAGTTGAAAATAATGAAGACAGGTTTAAACGGATTGTAAATGATAATAAAATCGAAACATGCGAGAATCAATAAGTGAGCACGCGTTTGCAACGCGCAGATGTTTTTTTTACATTTTATCCAACCATCATCAAAACCAGTTATAAATTTCTTCTTACAAATAATATGACTTTTTTAATAATGTTTATTCAATTATTTCTTTAATTATCATTTAATTAACATATTTTAATATAAGATAACCTAAATTAATCTAACCCAATACAAACTGATCTAATCCAAACTTAATTAATGTATCCCAATCTATACTACTTTTTTTCCTTTTTATTGCGGTTTGTGGAAAGCTTTTATAGCCTGAGTGTGGGACTGACAGATTTCTTGTCCTGACTTACCCGAACTAAAACCATATCCCCGCTTGCTACCCCGGAATTCGCCCTCAAAGGCAATACATCAGGATATGTGCCCGGAGCTTATAGAACCCACACACACTCCTAGCAAATCTTGCCACTGCATTCAATATCTTCTCCGACTCTAACATCCCTCTCCCTAGATCCTCTGAGACAGCTTCTCTGAGCTTTCTTCGTTCTACTTCCCATCTATCGCAAGATTTTAGTGGGTATGCGGCGCCGACAACTTCACCGTTGTCGCAGTACCTTCAGTCAGGGGTCGCTGTCTTGTCGATGCTGTGCAGTATTTCCCGAACTAGCCATGATCTGTCAACAGCAGGGTCAGGTAGTAATCAGGTGGTAATTATAACACAATAAGCGCCTGACAGGAGAGAGACGCTTCAAACATATCTGAAGGCATGAACGACCACGGTATACCTCTAGCACCAAGCAAGACAGCTGCTGCTTGGATCTGAACGCATCCACTTCCCCGCGTCGTCGTCGTCGTTCTACGCACGGCTTTACATAGGCGTCGGGGACAAATCTATCAGTCGACTCCGATCGCTAGTCTTCCCATTTCTTCTGCCATCGGGTTAAAGTTGTCTCCCGTGCATTCTTTTTTGTTCCTTGAAATCTTTATCTCCTCTCTGCCTTCAGGTGCCCTGGTCGGAATGAGGCCAAGACCTAAGCTGGACACGGTGTGGTAGCAGCGCGCAAACCTATACTAATCTAACCCAACTTAATATTACTTGACCAAAACAAGTAATTCTTTTTGTGTGCTGCAATATTCTAAGACTGCATAGGGAAATTTTATATGTAACTAAAAAAGCGTATTTGAAAAAGGGATTCCTTGAAGTACTCCAAACTTTGTACATTGATTCCAATCTTGTTCGCTTGTACTATTGCCACCTCTTCTTCATCTTGAAATCTTTTTGGATCATATTTGTTACAAGGGGTCTCCCCAGTTTCGAGTTTTCGAGCGTTTTCTCTGCGTAGGGTAACTGTAAGGGGCCCTTCTCAACTGCAAAGAGACACTCACCCAGGGGTTAGTTAAATTTTAAAATCGAAAAGTCTTTCAGTGTCGCCAAATTTCGAAAGAGTACAAAATGACCCGCAAAAATGTTTGAATCACGTACCAAAACTGGTGGTGGTGGGAGGGTGCGTTGCTCTAAAGGCTCCCCACTGATCCCAGGCATAACGCCATCCTCTCCTGTGCAGTAGTTATGTCTCTGGGAACACCCGTAGGTATTACATCCGGGCAGTCTCTTATGTCCAAATGCACTTCTTACTGCGCCTTAGATATCCTGTTCCTTCTTTCCATGTTAACGGAAGCAGAGTATTTCGCGCCGAGTACTACTTCAGCGAACAACGCACCGACACCAATACTGCCTGGATCCCTTCCAGTGCCTACTATTATGAGGTCGTCTGCGAACCAGATTGCTTGAATGTTACGCAATTGGGTTACTGTAGCTTAAGAATCGGGTAGTAGGCTACACGCCAGTGACTCAGAACGGAGCCACGCGGCACCCCGAGCGTGGCCATTAAGCGCTCTCCGTCTCCCATATCCAACAATCTCTCTCTCAAGAATGTCTCCACCATATTGAGTGGGGTCTATGAGATGCCTCTGCAACCGCAGTTCTTACAGTCCAGCGCCACCTCCAGGCAGTGCGCTCTTATATGTTAAGTACACGTGTTAGCTGCTTGGGCCAGTTGACGGACCGACATTATGACGTACACCGTAAAAAGACCCACCTGATCCCTACAGTCTTGATCTTTCCGCCAGTTCTTCTTGGAACCTACCAGGCGCTACTCTCTCCAGAAGCTTGCCAGTACTGTCCAGTAAGCATATGGGTCGGTACGCGCTGGGAGTCGTGGCCTGTCTGACTTTCTTCGGCAGGAGCACCAATCGTGCTTGCTTCCAACATCTCGGAAACACTCCATACTCAAAGCTGTCGTTACATATGCAGGATTTGCTTTGACTTCCAGCCTTCCGGTTTTCTTTCATCCGGGAAGCACCCGACTCCAATTCTTCCACTCATGTAGGTTTATTCATACGGGATCGACCCGGTAATCTCGCCGGTGTAGGACCTTCAATACTTAACCTAACTTAACCAAATCTAATCTAACCTAACCTAACGTAACGTAATCTAAACTAAGATACTGTAAGTTAACCAAACTTTATCATAAGCTAATCTCGTCCTAACGTCACTAACGTGGAACCTAATCACTAATGAAGCCTAACTGTACCTAATCTACCCTCATTGTTACCTAACCTTAGCAGTCATTGTAGTTATTAAATATTTAACAAATTAAAAGAGAATGACAACTATCCGATGGCAGATGGTGCTCTTCTCCCTTCACACACCAATTAAAATATAATTAATTATTCGTAGCTTGCGTAATGAGAAATACCCGCAATGAGTGAGTAATAACCAGTAGAAATACAACTCTATTACGGCGGGTGCAGTGCGGCGCGTGCGCGATAAAGAAAATTAATAAATGCGATCAATTTGGCGCAGACGCACAGCGCGTGCGCCATTACTACTGACACTGAGCATGTCGCGCATGCGCATTACGCATCGACAAGCCGCCTAGAGACACAGAACACGCCGATATACATATAATTTATGACTTTATGCCATAAACCCATATCTATAGTATAAATGTAAATTATCGAAATTCGGTACATATTTATAAGCCAGCTTGCACGGCTTATAAATATCGCTGTGCAATTACTCGTATATTGAAACGAAATTCCTGTTTTCTTACTTTTTTTTCTTACACTTTTTATAATTATTAAGAAATTACAACATTTTCAATTTTAAGCATAAACCAAACTAACCAAAACATGCCAAATTAACCTAAGCATAAACAAATTAATCACAAAAATATCTTAATATACTAATAACTTGGAGGTTATGAAGGTATAAAAGTGTGTATTTTTGAGGTTAACTTTGATTAAGGTTGGAATTTTTGCGTACGAATATAGGACGATCAACGGTTGATGAGCACATGCGTATTTTAATTGATGCTCAAGTTATTAATAAAGTGAAATTAAATAGCCTACATTTTTGCATCGTCCATGCGTTCGTCGAGGCAAAATGAGGATTGTGGTAAGGTAAATTTCCGCCTTGACTCGTCTTTTTGCCGTGCATTTTTACGTCTGGCCACCCTGCCCTAAACGTCATTACGCTTTTTTCCTGGCTTGATTGGCGGCGTCGGCGCGCGTTCGCAAAAGCGCAAATCCGCAAATTTCATCTGGACGTTTATATGCTAATTTATGCAAATTGAAAGCCGATATGGTTTTAATTACCTGGTTTGCTGCCGTGCAGCAGGCGATAATTGTAGTTATTTGGACTTTCTACATTTTTATTTCTTCATTTCATTCATTTCAGATTGACACACGTTGCAGTCGTCCGTTTTTTTTTTCTTTACTTTAATGGTAAACAGTAGGAAATCATATTTTTGTGTTTTCTTATATTTTTATTCAAACTAAAATATCAGAAAGTCGAATAAATCGTTTTCTTTTTCATATTTGAGAGCAAGTACTTTGTAATAATTTTTCCTAGCTCATTCCCACAACTACTAATCAGAAACCATATATTTTTTAGGATGTATCTGAATACATCCATTTTCTCGATGATTTCTCCCTTCAATTCGATACACTCTTCCCTTCTCTGACCACCAGCATCCACTTCGTCATCACATTCACTCTTAATCCCCTCTTATCTAAACACCTTTCAACCCTACCTAACATATTTTGCATGTTGTCCCTGTCTCTTGCAACTGCACCACCTCATCGGCATATACTAGCCTCCATACGTTTGTCTTACCCATCATCATCCCGCCATCCTGACCCTTGCGAAAAACTTCCTCCATATCAGTAAGGTACAGGTTGAACAGAATTAGGCTCAAGGTGCAACCTTGTCTCGCACCTCTAACACTCTTAAACCTTTCAGATTCCCTATCACTCACTTTCGCCACTGCACATCTTTCCACATACTACACCCTGTGCACCCAACTAATAAGGTCCTCAGGTCTTTTAGTGTTATCGGCTAGGCACTAACCAGAGCCAGTGACCCTACGAAAGAACGAAGAGATTAGTGTTGCTTGGCTCACTCGTTGAAGGATCAATATAGTACACCAGGAAGCTCATCATGCTGGAGTATGTAAACGCGCTCTCCTAGAACTACTGGTCCTCACCTACACACTGCTTCCTTAGACACTTTACGAGATGCCGCCTTTGGATCGTGGAAAACTGCAAAAATGCTTTCCTTTCGCGCCACTACTTCTTAAAGTGACAATTAGTTCCCTCTCCCCTTTATTAAACCCGCTTAGGATTCTTGCAGTATGCATCTTGATTCCGCCTCTACCCCCAAACTCCGAAGCATCATCATTAACATCATCTTGCATAATATCGGCGTTCAACGTAACCGAGACATACAGCACTGCTTACTAGACATGTCAAAAAAATATCGATATTGATAAATATCAATATATCGATATTCTATTTATTTATAATTTCGATATTTATCGATAATTTCATTTTCCATAATATCGGTATATCGATTTCGAAATTTTTAATATCGTTTTGACATGTCATTGACGTAGCCGCCAACTCAGAAGTATTCGGAGAAGTTCAAAATTGGCAATTTTTCTTTTTAGGGCCACTTTTTAGGTTCTATATAATAATTCTTAAGCTATTGATATTTGTTGGAATCATAAAAAACTTCCTCCATATCAGTAAGGTACAGGTTGAACAGAATTAGGCTCAAGGTGCAACCTTGTCTCGCACCTCTAACACTCTTAAACCTTTCAGATTCCCTATCACTCACTTTCGCCACTGCACATCTTTCCACATACTACACCCTGTGCACCCAACTAATAAGGTCCTCAGGTCTTTTAGTGTTATCGGCTAGGCACTAACCAGAGCCAGTGACCCTACGAAAGAACGAAGAGATTAGTGTTGCTTGGCTCACTCGTTGAAGGATCAATATAGTACACCAGGAAGCTCATCATGCTGGAGTATGTAAACGCGCTCTCCTAGAACTACTGGTCCTCACCTACACACTGCTTCCTTAGACACTTTACGAGATGCCGCCTTTGGATCGTGGAAAACTGCAAAAATGCTTTCCTTTCGCGCCACTACTTCTTAAAGTGACAATTAGTTCCCTCTCCCCTTTATTAAACCCGCTTAGGATTCTTGCAGTATGCATCTTGATTCCGCCTCTACCCCCAAACTCCGAAGCATCATCATTAACATCATCTTGCATAATATCGGCGTTCAACGTAACCGAGACATACAGCACTGCTTACTAGACATGTCAAAAAAATATCGATATTGATAAATATCAATATATCGATATTCTATTTATTTATAATTTCGATATTTATCGATAATTTCATTTTCCATAATATCGGTATATCGATTTCGAAATTTTTAATATCGTTTTGACATGTCATTGACGTAACCGCCATCTCAGAAGTATTCGGAAAAGTTCAAAATTGGCAATTTTTCTTTTTAGGGCCACTTTTTAGGTTTTATACAATAATTCTTAATCTATTGATATTTGTTGGAATCATAAGTTTAAGGTCTACATCGATTTTTTACTAGTATTGCAATTATTATACTACTAATTTTATTTGTTATTGTAATTATCATATTTGAGGGAAAGACTGATAGATCTATATATTTATTATAATTATTGTTAGTATTACTTTAAATATCGATTTTCGTCGTTATCATATGATTGACAAAAATACGGATAGAGAATCGGGATGAAACTCACAGGGCATTATTTCAGATAGTTTCTGCGTGTCCTAACAAAATATTGGGTTTGTAGGTCATATAATTCTCGAGATAAATTGATTTCACGATTTTTGATCAATTGTTGATTAGAAACTTACAGGGTACTATTTCAGATAGTTTCTGCGAAATATTGGGTTTGTAGCTCATATAGTTTTCGAGATAAATTGATTTTACGATTTTTGACCAATTTTTGACTAGCTCCGATCGGGATAAAACTCACGGGATGTTATAGGTTAGGAACACTGCTGTAGTCGGTGAATGAGTCCGAGATTCCATGTGAATTAATGATCACTGCACATTGTTCGAAACTGTAATTAGTCCTGAAACCCATATACAGATGGCGCTCCTATGGAATTTCGACTTGATCAATTTTGATAATATCGGTATTTCCAAGACGATATTTCGTTATTGATATATCGAAAAAATGGAAATATCGATTTCGACAAATACCGATATTTCATACATACATTTCATTTGCATACAGCATGACATGTATGCTGCTTACCAACCAAGTCTTCATCTTGATACGCCAAGTTCACCACAGTCATTAGTAACAAAGTAACAAAGTACAGGAGTAGTATTCTCACTTCAAATCAATTAACAAAACAAATTCAAATATCTTAAAATCATTATTTCCTTTTAACAAAGTCAAATATGTGATTTTCAGCAATAAATCACTTATAATCCGATTAAACTTTCAATAATTTTTAATACATTACGATGAATTTTAAAAGGATCTTGATAAATGTGGTATTAACCCAATAATAATCCAATTAAATTTGAAATTAAAACAAAAGTGAGATAAGGAATATGAATGCCATAAATTTCACAATCAACTCCATAAATTTCCTCAACTTTTTTTTTTAATTTAATGTAATGGATCTCAATGTTGTCAGCACTTAAAAAAATAAACTAAATTTAACGACAATTTTACGTGGATGCCTATCTGCTGGCCGAAAAGTTTGATATCAATTACGTTTATTAATTTAGTTGTAAATAACAGGCGCGTGAAAATGACATACCTAGCGGGGACTTTCTTCAAGTTGGTGGTAATTGCAGCGTTGTGATAGCGTAAACGCCATTTGGCTGTCGGTAACTTTCTTCGCATGCAAATTACGTTTGTTGAAACGATTTTTTGCCATTTTTAATGCTGGTCTTATTTTCCAAAATACCCCACTTCTCCATAATTAATACATTTCGTATATTTATGTACGTAATTAACTTATTATCTTATATATTTTCGAGTTTTTGAAATATGTTTTTAAGTTTTTAAGTCTGTAAATTTTACTCTCAGAGAGTTGTGTTTGGTTTGAATGTGTTTTGAGAAGGGAATGAGTCTAGATTAAAAGCACTGGGGTGAGACAACATGGGGTAATCAAAGAGCGCATCTATGGGGGTGGTGTTGAGTGTAATTAATGACGCCATGTGTTAGCAAATCAATGAGACTCACCAATTCATGTCCAGGGGTAGGCCAGGTGAAAAAAAATTAAATAGATTTAGCGCTTTCTTCTTTTTTAATAATTACCATAAGAATCTTTTACTTCATATTTTATTTCGATGTTGTTGGATTTTGTAACTTCTATATTGAGTGTTTATAAATTAATATCTAGGATTTAATTTTTATAGTTTTTATTGCATCAAACAAATGGAACAAAGTACTACATGATGTGAAAGGGAAACTCAAACAGTTTTATCTATAAACTCTTTCTATAGACTCATTTAAATAAATTGTAAATTGTAAAAAAGTGAATTGCAAAGAACATCAAGCTTTTTGTTCACAAGTCGCTATTTTTTTGCTTCAAACGCTTTCTAGGACATACGCAGAAGTGCTTTTGTAACGGGAAGAGTACGAGCCGACCAAGGGTAAGTGAGGAAAGTGTTGAGACTGAGTGAGAGAGTCTTTTGTGCTTAACCCGATGAAATTCGTTCGGAAGGTTAGTCATAAATTAAAAATTCTAGTTGAAACGGTTTAAAACAGTGTTCCCAATGCTGGGCAAAATTTTATTGTTAATGGGGCAATATGTTCAGTTATGGGTGACAAAAATATAAATTTTCACCCACGACCGGTCCAAGTGGAGCCCTTGACTATCAGCCCGTGTGGGAGTCGCCCCTCTCGGAGCCAGATAAGGAACAAGTATTTTAGATACGCTAAAATGAGGCGTCACACATAAAAGGTTGGAAAACACTGGTTTAGAATGTCATACAGAAACTGTTACAACGAGTTCGTATCAATTTCGGTTATTGCAACCAACAATGCACACAGAGCACAAATAATGCTCTCTTTGAATAATATTTTATTTAGATGTTGTTTGATTTTTTAACTTCTATATTGAGCGTTTATAAATTAATATCTAGGATTTTATTTTTATAGTTTTTATTGCATCAAACAAATGGAACAAAGTACTACATGATGTAAAAGAGAAATTCAAAAAGTTTTATCTATAAACTCTTTCCATAGACTCTTTGTAAATTGCAAAGTACATCAAGCTTTTTGTTCACAAGTCGCTATTTTTTTTGCTTCAAACGCTTGCTAGGACATACGCAGAAGTGCTTTTGTAACGGGAAGAGTACGAGCCGACCAAGGTTAAGTGAGGAAAGTCTTGACTGCATGAGACAGTTTTTTGCGCTTAACCCGATGAAATTCGTTCGGAAGGTTAGTCATAAATTAAAAATTCTAGTTCAAACGGTTTAAAACAGTGTTTTCCAATGCTGGGTAGAATTTTATTGTTAATGGGGCAATATGTTCGGTTATGGATGTCAAAAAATATACATTTTCACCCACGACCTGTCTAAGTGGGGCCCTTGACTATCAACCTGTATGGGAGTTGCCCCTCTCGGAGCCAGATAGGGAACAAGTATTTTAGAAACGCTAAAATGAGGCGTCACACATAAAAGGTTGGAAAACACTGGTTTAGAATGTTATACAGAAACTGTTACAACGAGTTCGTATCAATTTCGGTTATTGCAACCAACAATGCACACAGAGCACAAATAATGCTCTCTTTGAATAATATTTTATTTAGATGTTGTTTGATTTTTTAACTTCTATATTGAGCGTTTATAAATTAATATCTAGGATTTTATTTTTATAGTTTTTATTGCATCAAACAAATGGAACAAAGTACTACATGATGTGAAAGAGAAATTCAAACAGTTTTATCTATAAACTCTTTCCCATAGACTCTTTGTAAATTGCAAAGAACATCAAGCTTTTTGTTCACAAGTCGCTATTTTTTTGCTTCAAACGCTTTCTAGGACATCTAGGCAGAAGTGCTTTTGTAACGGGAAGAGTACGAGCCGACCAAGGGTAAGTGAGAAAAGTCTTGACTGCATGAGGAGTCTTTTGCGCTTAACCCGATGAAATTCGTTCGGAAGGTTAGTCATAAATTAAAAATTCTAGTTCAAACGGTTTAAAACAGTGTTTCCCAATGCTGGGCAGAATTTTATTGTGAATGGGGCAATATACTCGGTTATGGATGACAAAAATATAAATTTTCACCCACGACCGGTCCAAGTGGGGCCCTTGACTCTCAGCCTGTGTGGGAGTCGCCCCTCTCGGAGTCAGATAGGGAACAAGTATTTTAGAAATGCTAAAATGAGGCGTTACACATAAAAGGTTGGAAAACACTGGTTTAGAATGTTATACGGAAACTGTTACAACGAGTTTACACGAGTTTACGAGTTATACGAGTTTACGAGTTTACAACGAGTTCGTATCAATTTCGGTTATTGCAACCAATAATGCACACAGAGCACAAATAATGCTCTCTTTGAATAATATTTTATTTAGATGTTGTTTGATTTTTTAACTTCTATATTGAGCGTTTATAAATTAATATCTAGGATTTTATTTTTATAGTTTTTATTGCATCAAACAAATGGAACAAAGTACTACATGATGTGAAAGAGAAATTCAAACAGTTTTATCTATAAACTCTTTCCATAGACTCTTTGTAAATTGCAAAGAACATCAAGCTTTTTGTTCACAAGTCGCTATTTTTTTTTTTGCTTCAAACATTTTCTAGGACATACGCAGAAGTGCTTTTGTGACGGGAAGAGTACGAGCCGACCAAGGGTATGTCAGGAAAGTGTTGACCGAATGAGAGAGTCTTTTGTGCTTAACTCGATGAAATTCGTTCGGAAGGTTAGTCATAAATTAAAAATTCTAGTTCAAACGGTTTAAAATAGTGTTTCCCAATGCTGGGCAGAATTTTATTGTTAATGGGGCAATATATTCGGTTATGGATGACAAAAATATACATTTTCACCCACGACCGGTCCAAGTGGGGCCCTTGACTATCAACCTGTGTGGGAGTTGCCCCTCTCGGAGCCAGATAGGGAACAAGTATTTTAGAAACGCTAAAATGAGGCGTCACACATAAAAGGTTGGAAAACACTGGTTTAGAATGTTATACGGAAACGGGTATAACGAGTTCGTATCAATTTCGGTTATTGCAACCAATAATGCACACAGAGCACAAATAGTGCTCACTTTGAACATTAGTAAGCTAGTAGATAAAATGGTTGAATTCCTCCTTCAAATCATGTTTTCATTATGATTGAAAATTTCATGATATAAATACCATAACGCTTTAAAACTCTGATATTTACCTATAATCACTGACAAATACTACTTTAATCAATTATAATTTCAAGTTTAAATATGTTTAAAAGAGATTTTTATTCATTTTTAAGCACTCAGCGTGGCGGTTTTACGTAGGTTTGGTTTATTATTCATTTTAAAGAAAGATAAATATGAAACAATAAATTGTTTAAAGTTGTAAGTTAATTAAAATCATTTTAGACTGTTAAGGTATGAGGTAAGATCAGCAAAAGCGTATTTTTTTAAGTTAATTGTCTATGCAGATATTGAATAATTAATAAAAAAAAACTTTAGGCAAGCAACAGATGTATTTAAATTCCTGCCAGATTTTAGGGTATGGACACACCTGTTTAATTTCCATATGAGTATTGATAAGGAACTGAAAAAATAACTAAATAAATAAATTATATTTGTAGAACTGTGAAAAAAGTGTTTTACTCATCAACAAATGAAAAAATAACATTTTGAAGAAAAATCGTTTTTACTTTATAAACTAGGTTAGGTTATGGTATGGTAAATGCGTAAAATATACTAATATTTCTATTATAATCAAATAGTAAGGACATGTGTGAATCACGCCGACGCACAATGGTTAATTTTGGGTAAAAACGCGACATAAATCAATGATTCGAATTTTAAGCACATTTTTAAAGATTTTTTGTATTCTACCTATTGTAAATCTATTATTGGAGTGTATTTTATTTAATTTTGGTGGTTTCGCCTTTTCACCTGAGGAATGACCTCATTATTTACTGAAAATGTACCCTATTTTATACATTTTTCGGAGAAGTTTTTTAATCTCTAATTATTTTCAAAAATTTGCTCTTTCAGATGTTACATTTTATAAGGTGTTACTTTTACATTATCTCTTATCCAGTATAAACGTCATCCTGGAAAATTCCAGTTAATAGTTTTCGGTGGAATTTAAATTTGGGCCCAAAAAATTCACAAGAATATGCTCTTTAATCTTAAAGTTGCTGTTGCACACATATTTCGGTCAGTTTTTCAGCTAGAATTTTCATTTTCATTTTAAATCACTCAAAATTCGAATTATTGATTTATAACGCATTTTTGTGCGGCGGACGAGTGCGACTCCTGGAGGCCAAACGACACTCACATGTTTCTATGCTTCTATGTAAAGGTACAACAATCAATCCTGGATGAAATTTGCTACAAACTCTAGAAACAACCGGTTCGATTAATTACTTACAACTTTTATGTTTCTATAATTCGACAATTTAATGTGAAGTTGAATTTACATATTTGAAAGCAAGTATTGCAAGTATTTCCAACCTCATTCACACAACTACTATCATACAGTCCTATTTGAATGACTTCAGCCCACCTAACATTGACATATAAAAGAAGAACATCGTGCAAACGAAAGAATTAATTCGAATCATCCGACAGATTTAGTTTCAAATCAATAACAATAATTGAAGCTTAAATGTAGCTTCAATTAAATTAATTACAAGAGTATACACATTTAGCGATTAAGTTAATTCTAAAATTTACTCAATTTTGAAAAATAAAGCACATGAAATCAGTTATACTTTAATGTTTCATATTTCGCATATCGTAATTCACCCACATTGGAACGTGCAGGCCACACTTCTGGTTTTCACGCATCGCCGCTCCGCGAAAACCAAACCAAAGGGGGCGGCGTGGGGCTCGAGCGTTGGGTGCATCAGTCGCGGTCGTCATCCTCGATGGAGCGTCATCTGGTAGACGGTTCACCGGGCGGTGCGCGCGCGTGCCACGTGCGGATTATCCACCTCAACCGACACCGCAATTCCTCATCCGTGTCCAATACCACCGAGCGCATTCACACACATGCACCTCTAACAAGTTGCGAGGCTGGCGGATGGCGCACGCGCCCAACAAAAGCTCCACCAACACAAATGCACTCGAAACATCAAGATGCACTTTTCACAAAACTCATTCATCCATTCCAACAACTACACACAAACTATACAGGTAGAGCGAGAGTAGGTATAGGTGGAGGATGAGGTAGTGATGCTAGGGTATGAGACATCAATGAACCGGACGTCCTATTGGGGTGCAAAATTGACTTTTGCTTTCCAAACTTTCGACTTGAAGTGGAACTATTTTTGAACACAGTCACAAGTCTGCAGTCTGCAAAAGATTACACTCGGTTTTTGGCGTTTTTAAGGGTAAAAAAGTGTCATGTGTTTTTTTTTTCTATCTTTTGTGGCACTCTTTAGGACCACCTTTTTGGTAACACCTTTGTAGGATAGATTAAAGAGGGTACAATAGAAAATAGGGATGAATAAAAGTGATTATAGGGGGTGAGGATGTAAATAACTGAATCAAATTGTGTTCCACTTTGTTAGATATTTTTAAATTACTGTTTACGGTGGGGTTGGTGGTAAGTTGGCCTAAATATTTTTGAATTTCAAGAATCACTTTGATTCTTTGGGTGATATTTAAGATTTTTTGAAAGATTTATTGTGTTTGAAGAAATGAGATATTTATAGTATTCTCTACCAAGTGTACATTTTTTATTATTTGTATTCGATCCGGAGACCTGGTCATCGACCTTCACTGGTCCTTCAGCCTAGATACATTTGTTTATGGTGTTTGTACATATTTACAAGTTATTGAGATTTCTTGTTTTTGTATTTTTTGATTTTGTTGTTATTATTGTACTAATAAAAATTATAAAAATAAATAATTGTGAGTTGCGCATTGCAATTGTTGAGTTGTGCCTTTTGTTGTCGGTGTGGATTAATATTGTGATTTTAAGAGTGTGTGTTATTATTATAGTTATTTAATAATAAATTCACACTAGTGAGGTGCCCACCTCGGGGACTCGAACCCCGTCCGACTGCGTGGTAGACCGAAACCTTTAAGCATTTTTTCTGATCTGTCAAAATTAAAGTTCAAAATAAATCAATCACTTTACGAATAAATTTATATGATTTCTAAATTAGCTACTAATCTTAAAAGAATATATGTATTTTACATTTTAAATCCACCATTTTGTCGTAATGTGCACTAAATTAAAAACAAAAAAAACGCAGTTCATTGCCATCACTTATACATTTTCCAAACTAAAAAATTGTATTCCCAATAAAAATTTATATTGAATGTAAATTCGTGATGTCTATCATTTGATGGTCGGGCCCGTTGGTGAAAAGAAAGGCACGTGCCATCTGTTATACCACTATGCACCTCAACAATCCACCCAAACCCAAAACCTCTCTCTACTCACATACTACTCGTATAACCCACACCAAACACATACAACTTTTTTTAAACATCCAACTACAACCCTCATTTTTTTCATCAAAGATTGTATTTTTTCTACGCGTACCTATACGTATCTACCTTGCTGTTGGTTTAATTTCATCTTTTATAGCATGTTGCGTTGCGTTCTAATCGGTGTAAGGTATACCCACCCGAAAAAAAACGTTTTTGATTTCTTTTTTAACGTCCTAAATACGAATGGATTAAAAAATGGAAATTAGTTTCTTTTGATCAAACGGCTGTGCCCTCGTTTCTTAACTGTTCTTTTTGTACACATTTTTTTCTCATTCTTAAATTTCTTGTGAATTTACAACACAACTGTGGGTGATTACCATCCACCCAGGTTCAGGTGGCACGCTTTTTAAATCAGTTTTTTAATGAAGTGATCATGTGTTAGGAGATAATTTGTTTTTTTTCCTACGTTTTTGTCTTACAATAGTTTTTTCGGACTGTGGTAGTTTTTAAGGTGGCATATTGAGAGTTAAACTTTTTGCTACCGTTTTATTAAGTATTTTTTACTAATATTTATGTTTTTACACTTTTTATAGCTTAGAAAATGAGATTTTTAGATTTTAATATTAGATAGATATATGCATGACCTTTTTTCTGGAATATTAATGATAAATAATAAATTTGAAAGAGACTTCTGTCACTTGTTGATAGAACATGTTGAATAAATTTGTTGATGAGTAAAACACTTTTTTCACAGTTCTACAAATATAATTTATTTTTGTGCAATGTACATTTCGGCTTTCGCCATCATCAGGTACTGAAGCCAGAAATTACAAAAAGCAGCATAATAAACATAAAACATAAGAAGCGAGCGTCTCATTGCACAGTGGTTTATTTTGTAAAAAGTGGGATATTATCTTTTATTTTGGTCATAATCACTGAGCGTCAGCGTCGTGTCCAGATCGGCAGATTACATTGGTTTCAATAAAACACGCGTCAGTCATTCTGACTGCGTCAGATGATCGAATTCACAAATGTGTGCTGTGTGGTCGCTAGGCTTGGAGAAAGAAACACATTCGTGTTTTCGTGAAGACAGGTCAGATGAATAAGAAATATCGATAATTGTCGAAATCGATATTTTCAAGTCCGAAAGATCGATAAGGAATTATCGTGTTGAAATTATCATTATCTTCAATATCGATCAAGTCG
This sequence comes from Mimaenictus wilsoni, assembly GCA_027575185.1. Classification (NCBI taxonomy): domain Eukaryota; kingdom Metazoa; phylum Arthropoda; class Insecta; order Coleoptera; family Staphylinidae; genus Mimaenictus; species Mimaenictus wilsoni. The sequence goes on along the minus strand of JAODAC010014999.1, from coordinate 835 downwards.
AAATACAACACTAATTTTATCTAAACGAGTTTTTGAAGTGATACATTCTTATTGTACACTTAACAATAATGGATTTAACGACACTCGCCTATCTTGTTCCCCTCTCTCTCTCTCTCTCTCATATACTGTAGGTATGCTAGTCGCATTTCGGACAACTCTATGCACACTGTATGCGATAGACATATACCGTTCTCGCATGAAATGCCCTTTCCTCACTCGTATGAGTTCGCATACTCTTGAGGAAACTGGAACCTTGTCATGCTCGTTTGCAATAAACTATTAGCAACGACAACAAGCACAATTAGTACGCATTTAAAGTAAGCCTCTCTTTACGTACGGTCGTGCGTTTTTGCTACTTTAGCCTGTGCAACGTGCGTTTTAGCCTCCCTACGGCATTTTGCATAAAGAGGCAGAAACGCCCAGTGTCTGTTTGATTGATATTTTGAAAAGCGGAAATGTACAGTCTGGGCAGCACGAATTTTAAAGTTTGCCTTGGCGTCGAAAGCAACGCATGACGCCGTGCGTAAAGCGGCAAAAACGCACAGTCCAATTCATGTTTGATCGACAGAAGTGAACACGGTAGAATGATTATAAAATTGGCCTTGGCGCCAACGGATTGTAGCTAAAGTGCATTACTCGAACGGAAACAGCACATTATGCACTCACAGAGTGCGTTCTGTTAAGTTATCACTTCTGTCGTGCGTCCCGAGATACCAACGTTTTTATTTTCACATTTATTGAAAATTTATTAAACAATAAATAATATTGTATTTGGTCCATAGACCTGGCTATCGACCTAACTGGTCCTTCAGCCTGGATACATGTTTATTTATTA
>JAODAC010014988.1:0-22386 GCA_027575185.1 Mimaenictus wilsoni | reverse complement strand
TAACGAAAATAATTACAGAATATATTCCAAAGCCTACCTTGACTAAACATAACGAAAATAATTAAAGAATATATTCTCTACATGCATATGACCCCGTTTTTATTAGCCATTTTGTTGCCCATATAGATTTCGGATTTATAAACAAACGTACATGATAAAATGTTAATATCTTTAGTTGACGCCTCTATGGTATTCATGCTTAAAATTGTAAATTTTCAACAACGATTATATATTTCGTTGTCAGATTGTATATAATTAGAATCAGACATTTAAGGTAAATTCATTAAAATACTTTCAATGCGCCCACCTGGGCAGCCTAGTGGTAACGTCTCGGCTTACCACGTAGGAGGACGGGGTTCGATTCCCCGAGGTGGGCAATCCACCGGGTGAATTATAAATAATAATTCACCCACCCACTACACACCTCACACACTACAACATTCAACATTATTCAACAAACATTCAACATGCAACATTCAACACTCTACAATACACAACAACAACTACAAAACTCACAAATTGTAAACATACACACATAAAATTGTAATCACGGCGGAAAAACCCCAGGGTTGATAGCCACTAAAATATATACATTAATTTTTTACTTTCAATGCGATACCCTTTTTTGTCAAGAAAGCATATTTTAATATAAATAAATATAAAGAAGAGCAATGCAATTATATTCAACGCGCTGTGAGGTGCTGATTTTCATCTTTTGTTGCGGGGTTTCATTGAAAACATTGAAATGAAAAAATACACGGTTTTATAGCGATATTTCGCCCTTCAATACCCTTCCTCCATTGACCGCGGTTTTTCCTAGTATCCTGGGTTCAGGGTTTTCGCTGACATCGCAGTCTTTGGTCGGTATCTTCTTCATTTCCTTTTTGGGGACCACTCCAAAGCTTTCTTTGGTACTCTATGGTCTCCCATGCCCATCACTGTTGTTGTAGGTCATCTAGGATGTCTCTGTCCACTTATGTCATCTCCCTGATGCTGGTGTTAGTTAATCGGTCCCTTCTTGAGCTCCCCGTCGACTGCCTCCAAAAGCTTTGAGACGGTTTTCCAGCGTCTATGTTATCTGCCAAGCTTCAAGTGGAGTTAGTGGAGAAGGAACAATGGGAAGGATAAGTATTGGCTGGGAATCGCTAGAAGAGTAGTCAGCTTTGAGTTTGGTAAAATATTCCTGGGAATCGAAGGAAAAGAGGACATTAGCGCGGGCGAGGTGTGGATATGTAGGGAAGGGCAGGGAATGGTGAGGGGGAATGGAGTTTGGGAGATGTGTGCTTTATGGGCAAAGACAAGACACGTGCGGTCATTTCGCATGGAAGTGCAGAAGGTTACAGGAGATGGGGTAACAAACACTGTCTATTTTACGGCCAGTGGAGAAATGGCTCGAAGAAGAAGGGGATGTGGAGAAGAGATGGATGGGATAGAAGGGATAATGGAGTTCTGTATTTATATTCTATGGAATTATTGATATTGTTATTGTTTACGCAGACGCGTAACCAGGGGAGCATCGTTGAGCTGCGTTTAATTGTGAACTAATTGTCTTTGTAATTATTTATATGTGTGTATTGCGTATGTGTGTATTTATTTGGAAGTCCGGACCTCTTGGCTAATTGCCGCGACATCATGACCTATTCATCAACATTCGCAACTAGAATATATTACAAGATTAGGTACTGCCCATTGTTCACTAATGTCTGTTAAAATATATTTATGCACAATACACTATTAAGCAGCGTATCAACGTTTCTTTGTTTGCACATCTGCGTAAACAATACTTTTAAGTCGAATTTTCATACGAGAAATGCATTTAAATGCTTTTAAAAACTGTATAAAACAAGCAATTTAAATATTTACCTAAATTACTCGACATTATATACAAGCTAGTTTTTTATAATTTGCAAAAACCTTATGGGTTTTCATTTTCGATCAAAGTTAAGAATGCCATAGTGTATACAACAAAACAAGTCAAAAAACGAGGCATTATAAACATGACCTCAATTTTGAATTAATCTAAAAGTATTTATTTTCCCACATAATTTCCCGACAAGATTTCAGTAATAATCAATTTCGAGAATAAGCCTGCATGGATTTTCAAAATCCCCATCGATTAGCACCTGTTTACGTTGTCATTTGCATGTTGATTTTCCATCAAAACAAGCGACCCGAAATCGCCAGAGGTGTGTTGTTACTTGTTTGGAGGACGGTGTGTCGCACCGGGGAATTGCGCTCGCAAACCTGATAAATATCCAGGGCGTACCATCCAATTTATATTATCGCGAACTCCGCCACCATAGCCGCGCGACCGCTATCGCAGCGCGGAATCTAAATCGGCCGCGATTGCCGCACCCTCAAACCTCCGAAACCACCCACTCGGCAATCACACGAATCACTTACGCTACGCCACACCGACCCACCGATATCTTGCCACCTTTGCCGCCCCGTTGCCACGCGTCGATGCAAAAACTGGCTCCGAACCGATATCATTTTTTATCATAATCTGCTTCGACGCGCCAGCCAGCCGCAAGAAAACTCCAATCTCGAAAAATGCTCTCGCAGAATGCGCAAATGCAATTCAATTACCCGCTAACCTAAGTTCGCTAACCGACAGGCTGAGTATTTCCCACCGACATATGCTCGAAAAAAGTTTGATCAATTTAGATATTTTAATATTTATCCGCTATTTTAAAAGTGAAATATGTACACAACTGATTGGCGAGCACGCTAGTCCGTTACATGCGAAATATGACGACCTGCAATTCAATACGCATAAAATTGCTCGCGTTATTCATTAGTTGTTTGCTTTTTTTGTTTATTTATTCGAGGGATTGAGGATCAATAAAATGAATTCGCTGAAATTTTGCATTTCATCCTGTTGGCTGATATGTCAATATGCGATTCATATGTCTTGTTTTATTTTACATGCACCATTCCACTTTTTTATTGCAATGCAACAAACACTCTAGGGAATATTCACATGAAAATGGTGACCTATTTATAATATAATGTATTTTGCCTTCAAAAAATTGAGTGGAGTGTATTATAAACCGTTTACGATTCAGTTTTTAGCAATACTATTAATATATTTACATAAAAATTTATTTAGAAAGGGAAATTTGATTATACATATCATGCCTAGACATTTATCATGCTTTGTCGTAAAATTGATATTTGCAATTTGCCAACTAATTAATGTTTTCTCTACCTTTTTAATAGTCTTAAGTAATAGTTACACCATTCAAGAATATTCTCTCATAATTTCAGGTCAATAGCTGCAGTATTTACGAACTTATAGCACAAAATATTTAGTATTCTTATGTTTGCAATTTTGAACTCATTTTTTCGACTTTGCGTACAATATTAAGAAAATTCTATTGAACCGATTTAACTGATCGATGATTCATTTATTATATAGTTAAATTGATAATTAACATGACGTCAATTGTCTTATGAGCAAGTATATAGTTACATATATTTATGTATTCTTAAATTAAATATTCATGCGAAACATGCACTTTAAATTTAAAACTCTATAAAAACATACAATTTAATTTAAATTTTTAAAAATGTTCAACGTCATATTCAAGATAGTTTTAAGAAGTTTATAAAAACATCATGACTCTTCATTTCCAATCTAAATTAAGCGTGCTATAGTGAACGCAACTGAGCTACTCAAAAAAAAAATATATATTCGGTTTTAACTTAAATCCCAATTTTTTAATCTAAAAAAAATTACACTGTATTTATAAATTATACAATGTAATATCATTATAATAGTACCTGAGAACTAAATGCGAAATTGTGAAAATTATGTTTGTTTTGTTCATAAAAACTCCATAAAAATTAATTTACATCATTATTTTTGATTCTCCACTTTAAAATATATTTGTCGCAAATATTATGGAATTAGTAAATTAGGTGCACGTTTGAAATGAATAATTAACATTCAATATATGTTTAACGACATACACATTAGTGTGAAATTAATTACAGCGACGCAGTTTTTCCATGTCAATATTAACCAACCATGCACTAATTACTTGACATGGAAATAAATTCCCGCTGCACTAAATTCAAACAAATCCATTTGTATATCAAATATTCGATCACATTAATTCATTGTTAATCCTGCACTATTCCACATCCAATAACAATGTTTCCTTTCAAATGCCGCAAATCGTTGTACGTGCAATATTGAATAAATTTCGCCGCACCCGTATTTCAGTGCACTCGAATATTTCGGTTTTATTAAAATGTTTCGATTAAAAACGTTCGAGATTGGTTTGTTTGTGAAAGCCGTTTAATTGCTTTTAAATCTTGAATAAATTTCCAAAGTTTTGCGTATAATGTGACGCATAAACCAGTCGACGGGAAAATTCTGCGGCACTTTGCTTACTTCTTCATCTTCTTATTTTTCGCCTTTTCGCGTGGAAAATATCGGATGCTCTCGCCGAAGCACATAGACAAACAAATCATCAACAGAGACAGCCGTAAATTAATAATTACTAAATATAACAATCCCCTAACTTGGGGAATAAACTGGGAAGTACTTCATCTGCTCACTGACTTGATTTTTCTTGTTTGTCTTGCAATTTTCCTATAAAAACAGGCGACTACTATGTGTCTACACGAATGTTATGTTATGTTGGTTTATTTGGTTTATTATCAGGCTCTTATGAAATGTACCCGAGTTGTACGCGAATTTGGATCGCGTCCATATTGCGTTCTAAAAATACAACGCTGTTAGTTGTAAGCCGCGGTTGCAGAGAGCCCTGGGATCTCGTGGAGTCTTAGCCAAGTCCAAATTTCCCACAGCAAAGAGGAAAAGATAACCGCGCGCTGGTAAACGGGGCAAATGGCGAGCGGAGACATCGCCGCACAACACGCTCGTAGATTAAGGTTATTTGGGCCAGGGTTAACGTATTAGATTTACCCCCGAAAATGCATTAATGCCGTTTTGGCTCCAGTCCGCATTAATAAATTTATACGTATGCGCTCAGAAATCTTTGCCATTGTTAGAACGCTAGAGATTTCCACCATTGTTTATACTTTTAAGTGCTGTTATTACACATTCAGATACGCAATTGGATGATAAAGCACCTCGCACTCGGCGAACCTTTTAAAGCCCGTAAAATCCCGATGCTGAGGTTATTTATTGGTTTAAGTGTATATTCTGGTAACAACCTTTTGGAGGTTATATAATCTTGGTTGGCATGGGACTAATCGTGAATAAAGTTACAATTAAATCCCTTTGTCTGAAATGTATGAACTAATACTTGATAGTATTCTTGATATCTTTTTGAATGCCCAATTCTGGAATGTATATAAATCCAACGACTGAAATGGACAGAGCAATGGACGATAGAAGAGTGCGCTAACTTCGAAAATGAGCGAGACAACCCCGGACAACCCCGGGAAAGATGGATAGATTAGACGGAAGAAGACTCAAAGAAGATCCCCAAAATAATCCGGTAGATGACAATAGCAAAGAACAAAGAAGAATGGAAGAAGAACCTGGCGGAGACCAAGATCCAACTAGGTCTGTAGAGCCATAGAGGACAAAGAGAGAACATCGGCAACATACCAGGTGTATGATTTATCATCGGTTCGCGACAACTACACTGAATACTGACAAGGTCAGAGCCACAAAAAACAGCAACGGGGATTTAAAAAAAATCAGCTGTTTTTGTTTATACCTTGAAAGCTATACCCACTAAAATAAGAAATGGGAAATCAAAACAGAAATATGTTTCAAAAAAAGTAAATACAACTGTAAGAGAAACTCCCTTACGGAGGAAATCTTGTTTGGGCTGGGGGTAATCGCGAATTAAATGATTAAGTGCGAAATTAAATCCGCTATTGTGTAATATGATACCAGAAACTATACGCGATTTCATATGCATCGTGACTGGCGAACTAAGCGAATTATGCACTTCCTCCTCTTACCTTCGCGCAGGTAGAGTGGATTTCCCCATGGAAGTGTTTACCCAACGAGCTTCTTAGTACCGCGCGGGAGCCTCAGTTTCCTGCCAACAAGTTTCCGGCCGCTCTTCGCGCATGAATAGACCTCAACTCGTGTTCCCCGGCTGTCTTTCTGGTTTAGTTGCTAGTGCACTTCTGGTGCACACACACCAGGTGTGTGCGCGAACCTACTTGGAAATTGCAAATCTGCGACTATGTGCTACAACCATGCGCGGATCTCGTCGTCTAGCTACTTCCCATTGGCGTATCCGAACTTGTTAGCGTGCACGGAAACCGGAAGCCTTTTAAATTATAGACTCAGCCGGTCACGATACATGGATTAAACTGTAAGTCAAGTCATAGTAAACTAACCCAAACAAGGCAAGTGAACTGGAAGCGTGAAAGGTTTTCTGGGGAAGAAAAGAAAAGCGGAAAAGTTTTGTTCCTAAGGTAGAAATATCTATATAGCTATACTACAATGTTTTAATAAATAATATTATATTAAATAAAAAAAATAAAGAAAATATTGTGTTAAAATTATTGAAACCAACTTGCTTCTAATAGTTTCTATGGCCTATTCCAGGGTCAACACACTATAGTATCAAAATAAAGCCAACAAACACAAGAACGCTTTGTTGATGGAATTCCGCATCAAGTAATTGATGTTCCCGGCCCTGGAATTTCTCTGTAAGACTCGAGAATGTTCGTCGGATGAACGTGTTTATAACGCGTAAACTCTAGGCACACACGCACGACAGACGGGATCAATCTGATAAATATCGAACACATGACGCGTTGAAAATGGGAAATTGGCACACTAGACACCCGAGACGTTTCGACTATTAACCCAGAAAAAAAAGCGTGGACCCTTCAAGGAGTAACATTCCCCAAAATGTATCCACAGAATATACAGACAGTGAAGAAACCTGCACTTAAACTACTTTCTTCTCATTTTGGGAATACCTGCCGTATACTATTGAACGTACATGATGTACAAATATGTATGTATTCACTACATTCAAGTTTGAATAAGACAGTATAAGATACATAATCATTGAGTGATAATGGCTTGGAAAAATCTCAAGTTGAGTGTTTATAACAGGTAGTAGAAGGAACATTTTTGTAGAATTTGCAGGGGTGAGTATAATGGCTTTCCGAATAACCAAGCCTGGAGTAGCAGGCGGCGAGAAGAAAAAAAACCACATCAACTGCCACATCACGCCATATCATAACACAACCTTGGCGTGGCTCACGATCATATCCGCAAGACCCTCCCAGCTTCCAGCACGCCTGCTTCAAAAGCCCGCCAGCTTGAGGAGCTTCGGCAGATCAACGCACGTCTACAAGATGGCGGATGACGTATGAAATCCCACGGAAATTCCAACATCACTCCACGACCATCAACACCCTTCAACACCACTTAGACATAAACTGGTGCCGGAAACGTTTCATTCATTATATCTTTACCACCTCCCACTTCGTTTCCAAAATTAGACTTTCGAAGATGAGACTCGCTATCAAAATTCACGTTCAAATATTCAAAAAACCATAAAAACCTCTCAGCTACAGATAAACGTACGAGGGTTGGATATGAGCGCCATAAAATTTATTCATCCGAGGAGACCCTTTAACAATACCTGTTAATTAATTGCCCCGCTTTGCTTGCGAGGGTGGCGGAGATTGTTATTATCGCTGCGAGGAAAAGGTGTGCGCCGTGTGAGGCGGGTTGCCGTGAGGAATGAAGGCGTTTGTACTAACGAATGGCGCGAAAAACGTCGGACGTAATGAACGCAGTGCACCCACGAGTGAAATTAAGATATTTTTCGGCGGCGAGACCTACATTTTGGGAATATACGACCAGGTCAACTTTATAAAATGTCAATCTGAATTACCCCCCAACGTATATCACCTAAAATTGAATTTTCTATGCTGGCGTTTTATTTGATTCGACTTGTTGTTTATGAGTGGTAGACATTTCCTGCGAGAAATTAAAACTTTTTGAAGCGCTTGGCTCTTGATGCGCTGATTCATAAATCAATTGATTGTATTTGAAAGTTTTGAAAAGTTTATCCTCCCGATTATATATACTTTTAAAGGATCGAATCGCCGGCGCGGGCTATTTGCTATACGGATTAACCATATTGCCAACTTTAGAATGTAATAATCAGATTTCGTATTATAATGGAGATAATGTTGGAAGTTTGAACATGTTTGGATGGAGGATTGTCAGGTGTAGGCGATACTAATACTACTTTTCGGAAGGTTTACAGGGAAGCGGAAACGTTGGTGTTTGCAATAATCGTAATGATAATAGAGTGGCCAGTGGGCACCCGAGGAAACCACTAGAGGCGGCAACGGAATGTAACGCATCATTTACACCATTAAACTTCATAGGCGAATGACGCCCAGCCAGCCCTTGGGGGAAACTTTTACCGATTTTCGTTTTTTCCTCCTCGTCGCATATCGTAGTGAATTCTGTGTCGCTTCATCTTTCACTGTCGCCAGACAATCAACTCAACATCAAAAGGGAATTGCCAGGATGATGATGGAACAACAAGTTACTCCTTATATAATATGACTTTTCTCATATGAACTTTCTATATATTGGTCTTTCTATTTCCTGAATGGAAGTTTATATTTAAAATGGATATCAAACAGTCGAAATATCTTCTTTCTGATACAGAAAATAAACTCATGCCATGAACTAAAAAGAAAGTTTCTTTGAGCGTAATGACGCTGATAGGATAACCTAATTTATACAATTGATATTTTGTATCTTATTCTTCTATATTAATGTGTTGTATGAATAATTATATTTAATGTGTTCATTTAGAATTGTATGTTCTGTTTGCGAATGTTGACGTATAGGCCATGATGTCGCGGCATTTAGCAAGAGGTCCAAACTGCCAAATAAAGTCGATTAACTGCCGGACTCTTGTTATCGCGACATCATGCGCTATTAGAAGTTAAGTCATTAGTATGTAGCATTAGGTTTTGAGTTAGGACATAAAGTTAGTTCTCACATGGATCTCTTCGTGAACACATCGTCGACATACTCTTTCCATCCCTGCACTCCACTGTCTTGTCACCAGCGTTACGGGTTCGACCAGAAAAAGTCATTCAAAGTACAAGGCATTTACTGTGCCTTTGCCTCTGCTAGATCAGAGCTGCAGCAGCGTACTTCAACGCTCGTCTTTTGTGAGCTTGTGCTTTTGAAAACTTGTATTTTTGATCATTGGACTGAAGTAGAACTATACAATATTGCTAATCATGAAATGAGAAATGAGCATTCCATGGAAGTTGTGCACTAGCCTATGGGTTCATTGAACGCCCGCCAACGGACTCTGTTTTTAGAGGTTACCCCCTTAGCTTATTGTTAGCTTTATGTCATATTGGTTTATTTCTTCCACAACGATTCTTTTTTAGGTCTGGATTGATCTGCCAATTCTTCTCGGCCGTTTTTGGCGAGTGTGGCCTAAAGTTCGCATTCAAGAGTTTACTCCCCAAGTTAGCCACATATTAATCATTGATATCATTTGGTTAAAAGATAGTAAAAAAATCAAAATAATGTGAAATCATTGAATTGGGAGATGTTCGGGAAATAATAAGTAAACCGACAAAGAAAACCCAATATTTTTCAAAAATCCGAAAAAGGGGTATTCCGACGTCACATATGCAAACCAACCAACCAACTCCACTACCGAAGGCACCGTCACGCCGCAACTGTTTTTCCGGCGCAATAAAACAGCTTTGTTCGAATCGCATGGCACGCGTGCACTTTACTCCACTTTGCGATGGTACGGTTCGTTTGGTCGCTTTTGCCCTCGACTCTAGTGGGTGCTATTCGTGCCCAATAAGTCGCCATACTAACCTGAAAATGCGATTCAAATTGAAAGCATTAAGTTTTATTCCGGGAATGTGAAAATGTGTTTATGATTACCACATTATTCTTAAGGAATGCTAAGCAATCAATAAACTGAGTTGGCTTTCGGTAACACACTGTAGATATTGGAGGACCGCACTCCAATATTCATATTGCCCCGCTCTTGGGGTGACTAGTTTAAAATTCACGATCAAAACCATGCAATATTTTACGTTTGATATCCTATAAGTGATCGAAGTAGACCAGTAAAATCCCGTGGTCCCTACGAACCCTTTTTCGTCGTTCGGGATCCACCGCCATCCGGCAGCACCACCACCACTCTAACAGCCCTATCTCACGGTGGATATAGTGGGTATTCATCTCTCATGCCTGCCACCTCATACTACCCACTGTGCTCTCCTCCACGCTGTGTAGAGCATCATTCAACCCGTTCCATCGTTCCGCAAACGATTCGTCGATTCGACGATATTGAATATTCATCATACACTGCACGCGCTCTGCTAGACTATATCCTCGCACAATGGATTTTCCTTCTTTACGCTCTTCTGCCTGCGCTCTTTTTGCACGTTTTCCAAAATGTAGCCATCGCTCCTCGCTATGTAACACATGTCTTGAAAATGATGAAGTTTTACATGCGAAATGTAAGATTTGAAAAAAAAAGAATAATCTGTGAAATATTAGGAAACATTTTCATAACAAATATATTAACATGTACCAAAAATAATCTTAGATAGTTCTAAAATACTCTACTTCACGTATTATTTAACATTTTCTTGTATTATATTTTCCTTATTATGAAGTGGCGGCTTGCCGCATTATGGAGTTAAGTAACTTCAGACGTAGCTACGCGTTGGATGGGTGATCATTTGTTCTCACGACTCAACAAGCGGCTGCGGCGCCGTCCGCGATCTCCTGAGCGAACAATGGTTGGGCGATTCGCTTGCAACGGTCCCCGAAAAAACCCATATGCACAAGAGTTCAGAGTAGTACTATCAGTAGCGAGACCGGATAGGGCCGGGAGAAAGTTACTAATCCCTTACAACACTACGTGGTAGAAAAAGGTTGTTGAATAAATAAATTAAATAAATAAATATTTTATTTAATATGAAAAACTCCGAGGTAGATATTTTCTTGCTGTATGAAATGAGGGGGGTGGTGTCCGAAAACCAAATCTTGCAATTTTTTGTCGATTTTATCGCATAGTTTACCGGGAATTTTCATTGCTATTTTATTTTCATATATTGGGATTTTTTGAAACTAAAGAAGTGTGTCACTTGAAATTAGTAAATGGGTCATTCGGTGACTCGCGGGTCATAGCTTGCCGACCGCTGTAGATAGAACATTAATGTTTATTGTAATAACTTTTTCTCAATAAGTTTATATATTTGCTTAAATTCTAATTATTTAACCGACATTTAAGGCAAAAAGGTACAATTTTAAATTAAAACATAAAAAGAAAAAAATGCATCCTCCCTAATTTACAATTGTTAAAATTGTATATTATATGAAATATCAACGAATCATATTCAGTTCAAAAAATTTTTTCGCGATTCATTAACGCCCTTGTTTGCCTCGAAATTGCATTGTCTTTCCAACGTTAAGAATGATGATGCTTTTTTATTGTATATTGTTTTTCACTGCGCTTGTGTAGATGCTAATTAATTTTACTGTTTGCGTTCGCTTACATTTTTATTCAGCAATATATAATTTGGTGCGCTGGGATGGTGAGGCGGCACAGTTGTATGGCGCGCGCGCCCACGTCGGAAATGGGCACATATTGTCAAAAATGTGCGCTGATGCGACGACCCGTTAATATTTACGCAATTTTGTGATTGCGATTCCGTATAATGCGGACAGCAAAAAGCACGCAACGCACTGATAACGCCAAACGCAGCACAATAAAAGCACCGCAACAATATGTGTTTGCTTTTTTTTCCGTGCAATCCTCAAAAACGAGTAGCTAATGCAATATCACTGCCGGTGATGCTACTTTGTGACGGCAGATAGCGTATCGAATTGTAAATATTCCACAATTTCACGCTGCCATTCACTTTGTTTATTTTGCTTCGCGGATTAAAATATCAAAATTTGCGTTTATCAATATTTGAATGCGTGATTTTATATCATTACAATGTATATGTCGACATGATTGGTTTATTTATGATGATTGTGTCAATATTGATGGTTTATTAATAATGATTAGAATAGCAATGTCAAATGTGTTGAACTCATATATTTCAGGTATGCAAATATGTTTTGTAGTATGATTATGAACTAACAAAGGGAGGCCCCGGAATTGACCCCTCAGTTTTGCATAAATATTGATATACACGGTTGACAATGTAAGTAAGTAACTTCATAAGGTCCCGAGTTCGATTCCCGGCGGATTTTGAGCTAAATTAATTATCCTTCTTATAATTAGTATTAGTCTCTAATGTGACTAATTGAAATTTACATTGAAATTGAAAAATACATGAATATATTTGATTTGCTGCTCGGGAAATGCAACACATATCTAAATAACTTGCATAACCTCTCAATTTTCCTTTATTATATGGATAAGAATGATTATTTGATTTGATCTATATATTGATGATATATACCGCGGAAGATAATTTGGAAACCACAGCCTTATAATATAATTGAAATTACAAATTCAAATTACTAGGCTACCGCACAAATTGATCTGGCATGTTACATAAACCTATATGATAGATTTACAGAACTTTGATAATAAACTCACTAATTAGCTAAAGGTTCTCGCATCCTGAATCTCATATGAAATAAACCTTTGACAGATTCCCCATCCTTCCACTTAGTGTGCATTGGGACAACTCAATTTCCACCAAACTCGAAGGATCGTTCGAAACAGCTTCAGGTTTGGAGTAAGGTGTTGGCGGTAATGATAGTCTGAAATTGAATACGTATCACATCCGACCTTCGCTCTCAACTTCAACCACGTTTTGAACTCTACGTTGCAACCTTAGAACGCAACCCCAAAGTTGAATTGATTTCGCTTTTTTGCTCCTTCGTTCTCATTTTCCTTTATTTTCCTGACACTGAAGATGAGAATTGCTACTGTGATATGTGACAAGTGAGGACTTTTCGGACAGCTTCTTTTTGTCTCAAAACTCAAGTTTGATGAATGCACCCGACCAAGGAGTAGAGTAGATTCGTTGCAGCCGGCAGCATCAGGGAGTTAGCTTGCTCGTGGTATCCACTTCGCGAAGTCGAGAGATGAGCGCGTTCTTCGGCGCGCATCCATTAAGGCGATTAACATTTATAAGTGCCCCACAGGCATGCCGACCTGAAGCCGGCAGCAACTTTCGCGAGATAGTCGCCAGCCACGCCGCACTTGCCATGTTGGAGATGGGTGGATATACGTTGCATGGCCCAGTTAAATCAGGCAGCTGAGATCAGCTATGTAAGCGATTACAACATGCACTCGAAAAGTCTCCCAACTTCAACTCCGACATCTTCCAACATTTCCACCAGCGGCGAACAGAGTGTCAGACTCACACTCTGCCTCATTAACCTCAAACAGGCATGTGATCCCATAAAAAAAAATGCACTAGGGAGCCGGGCACACATCGAACAGATTGCAGACGTGCGAATCGCGAAAGTATGCGCTCCGAGTTGGTGCGCTCGTATTTTTAAAGCCATTTCCAAAACGGGATTTTAAGCCCTGCAACAAACAGCTTCCAGCAAGTTTTCAAGTAGATGCTAGGTTGGATGCAGAATAGTTGTGCTGTTGCAGGGAATTGCTCTGGCATATGGGAGGCGGTGCGCTAGGAGATGGTTTAGTGCGTCGAGGGTGTGGGTGTGGCAGCAGGAGGCGGTTTGCGGTCGGAAAGCAAATGGTCGGAAAAACTTTTCGGGCGACTGCGCTCGAACATCCATGCAGGCACAACGACGAAAAACATCTCTCGCCAGTAGCAGTAGCAGCAGCAGCAGTTCTAAGTAGTGTTTTATGCAAAAACCCCCCACGCTCATTATCCACCAGATCGACCAATTATGGACTTTAATTATACAAAACCATTTGGATTTAATCTTGTCCAAAGTTGGCCAAGATTTAAACTCGAATCTCGGCGAGCGGGAACAACAAAAAAGCAACCACACCTTAACGTAAACATGGAGGATTTCCTAGAGCGTCGTAAATAATTAATTAATATACCAACACATGTATGGAATGGTCAAAGGACGAATAGCGGCGCATAGTGGCGTAGGCATAATTTAAATAACTTCGTACATATTTGCTCCCCGGCGACACGTACGCTTATTAAATTACGATTACGGTCAGGCCTCACATGTCGCTGGTGGTTCTAAATACTTGATGCGCTCTTCGTCTATCACATGCGTGGGGCTCTAACCACCTTTTGCCATCCTAGCTGGAACCCACATTACCCAACATTCTGCTAGGTTTTTGGCTTTGCTTTCATTGGCAAACGGCCACTCTGCGTTCCACATGGTTTTCCCTATTTCAGCGCTCGGCAGGAAAACCGCAGGCATCCAGAGGTATCAGTTTTGTTAAATTATTCCGTGTAAATACAGTATACGGTTTTCCATTGGACATACTTATAGAAGGTCCTACCGCATCACAGTAAAGCCGAAATATACTTATATTTCTGAGCTTAATATTATTTATTGGATTTTGTGTTGAATATGGGGAAAGTAATATAATAAAGATGAACAGGAAATAACTATGATAACCCTAACATAGTGCATAGATGTAAATATACCAAGAAAAGTCACACCTGACTGTTTTACGATCGAGCCCACTCGAGATTCCGCTGTGCCGTGTTTAAGGATTCTGCAGGTAGCTGCACCGATCTTTTTATATTTCGTTTTTGATCGCCATCATTTTTCTCCTTTATTTAAAACCAAACAGTCCACTGAAATTTAAGAAGATCTGACACCATCTGAATTTATCAGTAATTTTCTCGTATTTGGTGGTACCTGTAAATGGATAATCAGGAACTGTGTTAGTATGTTTCATCAAAAACTGATTATTATAAATGAAGATCCTAAGAACTACAGTATATTCAGTTCGTGTGCAAAACAGAAAACGCAGGCATCATTCGAAGGGTCACTTACTCCGGTTTCAACAATGCCAGCTATGCCCAAAAGAAGCCTATGACAAGTTAGCAGAACTCCTTGGAATGAAATTTTCTATTAAACATACGTAATTTCTTCAAATACATTTTCGAAACTTCCAGTCAACAGAAAGTCAATCCGGATCAAAATATATCAAAATAGTTCGTTTTTCATTGCATTTCTATAGTTTTTACCTATAAGAATTTCCGCTAACTGAACTTCTTGGAATAAAGTTTTTATATTAAAAACATACGAAATGCCTTCCATGTTTCAGACATCAGTTCCCAGGAAGCTAATCCAGATCTGAACGATTTGGTCAACTTCCTGAGAGAATGTGTTACATAAACTAAGGCAGTTAACGAAATTTCAGTTTATCAATGTTCATTTATTTTTACCCCTGACTCTTGTAAAAGTGCAGAGCAAACCTTTTCTACTAAGCTATATTTACTTTAAATGACTCTACTGTGATTGCGGTGAACCCGACCACTTTATTCTACTTTCAACCATAAGAAGGAAGAAGATAGATAACGATGGCATCACCTAGTACTAGCATTACTGCCGGGCGCTGGCAACCGGGAAAGAAATTTAAAAGACGAATGGCTTTGTTAATCGCCTTAAATTTCGATTATCTGCGTTAAATTGCTCAATTGCTCAATTGAAATCGAAATAATTAACTTCGACACAGACAACCAGCGTCCCGCGCTGTCAGCACATTTTGTCGTGCCCTGAACGTTGATTTTAATTAATCCCCGTCTGCTCGTAAAAGAGTACAACAAAATAAATTCGTTTCGCACAATTTGTACCAAAAAAGTTACACAAGTCCTAGTTTTATATTAGTATGCAGTTAGTTTTAGAGTTTTCTCGGTATCGATATTGAATTGTTTCGATTCCTAACGCAAAAGACAGAAAAAAAGAGAAATATTTTACTCGATTGCCGTAGCATCAAGTGACATGCGATCATAAAAGAAAATTGGATGGTGGCTAGTATGCTCGTTTGCCCAACCAAGACCTCACCAAGAAATACCGAAAATACAGGAAAGGAGCGATAAAAACCGATGTGGAAACATTGCATGTAAACTAACAAGATCATTGCCGGAACCTATAATCGATAAGCATCGCAAAGTTTGGTTATGTTACTGTCTTTCTTAAATTCCTAACTTTAAGTTTAGTTTTGATTCTATCAACAAAACTATTTTCTCCTAAAACTCTAAACTTTATAGGATTATCAAATACCAAAATTATCAAAATGAATGTAAACTAAAATTATTTTGGGATATAATAATTGTAATCTAACAAAACTTTGGGTATTTGGTACGTCGAGAGAAAATAAGAGTTTTAGGGAACGTAGTTAATCTTTTCGAAAATATGTTTGGCAGTTTCAGGTTGACTACGCCCGGCGATAAGGCGATAAGGGGTTTTCCGGCGGGCAGGTCGGTTTTATCTTCGACGTTCTTTCCTCTTCGTCTGTCGCTGCTTTCTTCCGAACCAACCTCCGGTGGAAGATTAACTGCGATAAGTCTATGATTCCCAAATCTAGCGGGAAATGTGGCAGCGTTAGGAACGTTAGGTAAAAGGTGCCCACATAACCTTGTTCTACTTTTATTCAAGTTGAAGTTACTATTTTAGAAATATTTAAAATATGAAATTAATTGACCACTTTAAAACTAGTCATTTATTGGAAAACTCGTCTTTTTGACGTTAGAAGATTTCTTAATGATTACGCTATCTTTGGGCATCACATGATTTAGGAAAACTAACAACATTTAATATAGAATTAATCACTGCACGAATCAGAAATCTACGATTTGCATTTATTATTATTTTAAAATAAATGTCGAATTTCACATTTTAGTTTCACCACGCGGTCGCTACTTGGAAGCTTCCAAGTTAACATGTATAATTTTAATTAAACAGTTAATATTTCGACGTGAGCTCAAAGAAGAAAAGGTGAAAAAAATGTAAATTAAAAGATTGTAATTCGTTTATGTTAAATCTGTTTGATTAAATTATTTGCATGTATAATGAGAACCTAAATTCATTTCGAAACAAATATTTTTAATACAAGCAGAATGAAAGTAACGCACATTTTTCTTCCTTTTATTTTTCATAGTATCGAGTTCCTTCGTCCTCTTTTGCTCCTACATTCGTTTAATTTTCAGCTGTATCGTTTCTTTCAATTTTCTGCGACTCCATAGCCAGGACGTGCGCCTCCTTTGAGCTTAGCCGCGGCTAATTTTTGTAATTTTTGTTTCGCACAAGTTCCATCCTGTAGCTTGAGGCTAACAGAATGCGAAGAGACGAGACTTCTCATCGGATTTATCCCTATTTCCCACCCACTGGCACGGTTCAATCCTCCTCTTTTTGGAAAACTGGTTTAATTCTTCCTCGTCACTCGCCCACTCTTGCGGGAGTTGCATTCCGGCCGGCAGTCTCCTCCTACGAGGATTTTTGTCTTTGTGCTTTTAACCAATCCCATTCTCGCTTCAGTTTCCATTTCTTCTTGCGCTTTTTTTCCTAGCAGGTTTCTTCAGCTCGCTTTGTATCGAGGTGCAGATAGCGTTTCTGTTACTGTTTCTCGTTTCGCGCACAGGAAACATGTAAATTCCCCGCGGGGCCGTTAGCGTTCGGTTAGCCTCGCCAATTTCAGGCCGGCGAAGGAAAGAAACGCGTTCTGCCATCCTCCGCAAGGCATTCCAGGATATACGATAGCCACCGCCACGGCACGTGTGCTCTCGCACACTTAAAGGAAGTCCACGGAGAAAACCTTGGAGAAAAAATGAAAGCGCGAGTTTTTCCCTGCGCGCCACTGCACGGTCGCGGCCGGCAGAAGTGTGGAAAATCCATGAGTTGTTTCCAAGTCGGAAGGGAAAACTTCGGAAAACCTAGGAAGAACACGAAAAAACTAAGAAACAAAAAACGAAAACAATGCAAACGAGATAAGTAAAGCAGGAGTCCCTGTGAAACACGAAATGAATTGAAATAAGATCTAAAATAAAAGATTTGTTCGAACTTAATCATATCCTAGGAATATAAAATGAATTTTCAAGGGTAGGTCAAGAGATCACCGACACGGAAGTGAATGAAACTTTAACTTCTGTTAAAGCGGGAATTTAAAACGAAATTCGAACGGTAAAAGTTGCGATAGTGAGAATCTTAAAGGAAGTGAAAATATACATGTCTTCTTTCCATGTCGCATGGAAATACATCAAAAAACTTTAAAAAGAAACGAAAGAAATGGAGCGAAAAAAATGTGAACGAGCCAAGTAATTTACTAGTCCCTATGAAACAGAATGAATTGAAATAGGATATAAAACAAATAAAAAAAATGAATTACAACAGTGCAATTTAATACATATACAAAATGCATTCATTCTGTGAAACCGCTTGCAATTAAAATGTTTCTTTACGACCCAACACTGTCATAGACAAGGAGAAATGTATTTTTGGATGCACTTGTCCATTTTGAGGCATTTCTGCTTACATTAAATTAAATATATTCCAGGATTGTCTCGAAGACAATGCGGGTCAAAACGTGGCGAGTTGGCGATGAAGTTGAAGTTAAAACTCGAACACGACGAGAAAGAATTGGAGAGCCATCGCCATTATGCTATGCAAATTTCATTCCCAATTACTTGCAGCCGCCGTGGGAGTAGACGACAAGAAGCGCCTCTAGGACGAGTTAGTTTTACTGCTTTTGGCTTACTGTTTCTCATTGTTTTGCGCAGACCACCGAGGGTTGTAAAACACTGCCATGTGAATCATAAAGTTGTAATTTATACGCGGAAAAACGAACTATTTAAAAATAGCCTTTGCATATTTCATTCTTGGCAAATGATCCCAATTTAAAATATAGCGGTTGGTAGTTCGTTAACTGTTTTATATACATTTTATTTCGTTAAGAAATGCCTTGGTATATATCTTGTGACGCGTTTCTTTCCAGATATGAATGCACAAGTTTATTTAGAGAAAACACCACATTATGCGGTGGCCCTAATGAAATAATACATGCATAGCAAAGTTTGCCACCCCCGCATTCCTTCTCATCTCCATATGAAAGCCAAGTGAGATGCAGGGTTCGTAGAAATAAGGCAATTGAAAAAAATAGCGCTCCTTGCATATGAAAGCAGCCCGAGTGTTGTTGTGTTGATAATCTTCCTACTCCTCCACCCGTATTATTTTCTCCCTCCATTGTCTTCCCGTCTTTCAGTTATCTCCACTTAAAATAAATTTGCTAAATAAAATAAAAACCGTACGTAAATTTACAAACTTTATTATTATTCACATACAAAGAACCTTGAAATTCTGATAATACTTGGAAATAATAAATTTTTAACAACTCAACGTTCTTTCTTACAGGTTCGTAGTCGTTCACTGTTTAAGTATTAATAAGTTTAACCCTTCACTGCCTTTGTCTGGTAATTACGATGATCTTGCCGCCGCGCCATCGCCATTTCCATTTTCCTCGACGTTCATTCGTTCGCGCATTAATTTTTCCTTCGTTCAACCACACTTCCGACATGCTGCTGAGAAGCGCATACTGCCTCGTTTGCTACTTGTCTCGACTTCCTTCCACTTCCTTCGACTTCCTTCCCGTTTGTGCTGATATTCGAGGATGTAGTCAGCCAGCCAGCTCACATCAAGCAATTATAATTATTATCAAAGTAAATCATCAAAACTCTTTTTTATAATCGTTTTTGTCAAATTTCGGTCTCTATATAAAACTTAATTACATTGATACACTGACATTGAAATGCTAACATTGCAAGCTTTTCTTTTGGAAACTTTTGGATAGTTAGTTGGATAGAGTACTTAAAATCCAGTATATAATAATTTGTGGAAATTGCCTATCCGGAATTTAGCGCACTAGTAAATCAGATTCTTAAACGGGCTAACGGACGATAAATATCAATGACTGTCGCCTATTTATAACTGTTTTTCCACGACTTTCCTGCCTTCGCATTCAAAGGGCAGCAAAAGGCGTCTATGGGTATCAGCATGATATGGCCTTTTGTTCAAAAACAACACTAAATCTCTGTTACAATATATTCTGCTTACGGCAGTGTCGGGCTAACAGTTTCTTCAAGTTTCTTCTAGTACTGTCGGGCATACATATATTTGATATTCTTTCTTTCTCAGCATACTGTATTAAACTACTTAATATTAATGGTTACCTTGACGCAAATACTAAATTACTATAATATTATAATAAAATGATTCCAATTTTAACTATATAATCCTATAAACTCTCAAGCATTTTCTTTAAAAATGAGTTGAAGAAAATAAACGTGCCCAAAGTTTGAGGAGTAAGAACCTAAAAACTCTTTAGCATTATCCTTTAAAATGCTGTGGAGAAAATACCATACATGCAGTTTTACAATTAAATCATCATGGTGTTTCTATGAGTATGGGGTCCTCGCCCCCTCCTGGAATCACGAAATTTCATTTATATTTCTCTAGCAACACCGAATAAGTTATTTTTGTTTTTCCTTAAAATCGAAATTTACCCTCTTCCCCTTGCAAAAACTTCTATCAATGCCCGTGAATGTACTTCAGATCATTCACTTTTGAAATTATGAACAATTTTAAGTGATTTCTCTTACCCAAGTCAAGAAAAACGTAAATGATTCAACTTTTAGCAACGCAAGGAAGTAACTACACCCTGAATTTACCTTAAAATACATTCCGAAAAAGATATAAGCCAAAATAAAAACTGTAATAATTTGAAAATTATGGCATGTTATCTGCCATTGTGATACATGCGCCGTTACCCGTTACACGCCATGAAAGTCTATAAATTCCAGCGTAATCTTTACGCTAAACCGCGGCCTACGTTCGTGAAATATTCGACGTTTAGCCAACGCCAGCGCGTGTGCCAATACATTATGTAGACATTATTTTATGCGCAACATTATTTTCAGCGCTCTCGCCGTCAACGTATCCGCAAGATGCGAATAGTTTAAGTGCCAACAACAGTTACCTGATACTTTTTACACCGGCGCCTCCGCCACCGATGCTGCTGCGGCATAAAATCGCATCGAAATTGATTTAGTGTGCCATCGATTAATTGTATTCAGTACACAAAACTTGACTGATGTTTTCTGTACATAGTTGCTAGGTAAATGACGTACAGTGACCCGTTTTAAAATGCAAATTACTGTTTTAAGAGGTAATTTCATGTGCTACACTGTTTTTAACGTGGAATAAATCTTTCGAGAGGTTTTATGTCGCCGAATGTCGGGCGTAAAAGTGCCGAAAGCGCTTTGTTGGCATTCGTGTAAAGACTTTTTATGAAACAGGACTTCTTCCGTAAGCTATCAAAATATGAAAGTCTAAAAATGTAAACGCGCAACAAATAAAAACAGTATTAGGCCTTCTTTTACGATTTTCCGAAACATTCTTTGTAAGCAAAATGGGGTAAAATGATGCAAAAATTGCAGAGTTTACTTTGTTCTTGTCGATTCATTTTCTTTTAATTTAGAAGCTTACAACAAATGTAGACGCTCAATACTATGGTACACATCACTAATGAAAATCAATATAAACTGTATAATAATGGCGTAATATAAATGTACATATTTTTATATCACCCTTTCGATAAAGCTAGCTTCCTACAAAAGTTTAAAATATCATAGCTTTAATCGACTTCGAAGTAGTAAAAATTATAAGCTATTATTAGCCTGCAAAAACGATCCCATTTCCTGATAGTGTTCTTGATACGCCACTAAAATATCTCATGCCTGTTTGTTCCGAGCTCACCGCATATAGCAAAAGTTCCGCTCCACTTTATTTTACTTCGCATATTCCTTTTTATTTTACGACACCCATTACTGTCATTTTGAAAATTGCCTCGGCTATATAATTACGCGCACGCTGCGCTGTAAAAATTTGCGCGCATGCCCGGGTAGCCGAGCATCGCACCAACCTCATTCGCAACCCTCATCTTTGTTTTGTCGTTAACGTCCGCGCTACGTCGCATCAAAAACAAGGCACAAAAGCAAACTCCAAAACCGGCAATAAAAACTCACGAATGGAAGCGGCAATGTTTATCTTTTATTTTCGTGCCGCCGCGGAACAACGCGACAAATATCTAACTTTAGTGCTAACTTCCTCCGCGTGCAGAAGTTTTCGCGAAGTTCCGCGTCATGTGTGAGCGCCGCCGCGCCGGTGTCAAGTCAGATAATAATAATAGATGATGGGTTAACTTTGTCATTATTGTTATTAAATCTAACTTTTTCATTTCGCCTGCGTTTTCGGGTAACAGTTTTTAATTGCTTTTGTGATTGATAGTGAATGTAACTTTTTTGATCTATTAATTGATTTCGATTTCATTTCGTAAATATGAAAAGCTGTGGGAAACTGCACGACCGGGTCATCACGTTATTATGCTAAAATATTGAAAATTCAAAAATGTTTACAATTATGTTAAGCAATGAATAATTGAT
>JAODAC010014977.1:0-22387 GCA_027575185.1 Mimaenictus wilsoni | reverse complement strand
TATATATAATTATTTAAAAGTTCCGAAAGTGTCAGATAATATCGAAAATATAAAATTTATTGAGAGTCACGAAAAGTATCAATCTTTCGAAAGGTATTGAAAAATAAATTTTTGAAATTATCGACCATTTGGCTGATAAGTAATATCGACAATCAAAAATATGGCGATACATACTCAATGCTTGTGATAAAAAAAAAGTATCGATAATTTCATTCGATACTTTGGTACCTACATTTTCAAGTTTCGATACTTTCTCACAAAGTGTATCAAATAGAATATAAAATAAAATCGAAAGTATCAAAAAGTGTAAACAATTCGAAAATCATCAAAAAGTATAGAAACAACCGAAATGTATCCAAATTCCGAAATGCATTCGAAAAATATCAATATTTCGAGAAGTATCGAAAAGTATCGAAAGTATCTAAAAGTGTACATTAATGTACCAGAATGGAAACATGACGATGATAACTAAATTATCAAAAAGCATCGGAAATTTCTAAATATAACGGTGTAAACGTAAACAGTGAAAACTTTTCGAAGTGTCTCAAAATTATCGAAATTATCAGGAAAGTATCGAAAACATTAGGATATTTTTGCTCACAACTGTATAGAATCATTTCAAATAAATATATTAATAGTGTTCTACGTTTAAAGAAATAAACATAACACACATTGCTGCATTAAAATACATGCCAAAGAGCAATTGTTCTTGTTTGGACGATCAATAAAATATGTAGGCATCACTGCTCAATGGCGAAAAATTAACAAGTATCGACACATAACCACAGATATCACCTTCTGGTATCAATATTTTCGAGACCCTCAAAGTTTGATCCACTTTAGGACGACTCAGAGCATATTAATCTATAAATAAGCACGTAATATCCAACATCGGATGGATAATCCCTCAAAATGGTATATATAATTGCAAATAACTTATCTAATCGAAAAATATTAAATTTCACTTTGGATGTTTAGTTGGACACTCATGAGAGTTTCTTAGCTCTAATAACAGGAACAAAGGAAATTGTTTTCTAAAGATGAACATAGAATTTCTCAAGACAAATAGACTAAAATTCTAAAAATAAAATTCTTATTGCAATGTATCCTTCGATATTCTATGATAATTAAAAGCAGTTAAATCGAGAAACAGGTGTGCGTAATGGATTTTCTAACTGGTAACATCTTGAAATCGCTATAAATAAATGCAAATAACGATGCAATAACATCGCGCACTATATCCGAAGGCAGATTTACACACTTGAGATTGTAAATTTGCGATTTCAATTTCCGTTAGCGGCCTGCTCTTTGCTGCAGGAATCGTTTCATCTCGCCAGTCGTCCTGATCGCAAGCAATCCGCAATAATCCGTGTTTAGCACAATGTTAGTTATCGAGAGAGAACCTACACGCGGTGCCGCGCATGCATTCGCCGTAATAAGGTAATAATCACGGGTCTTTGACTTTTCGGCGCATCCGACCGTGAATTTCGAACGGAATAAATACGCGTCGAGCAAAAATATTTTACCCGCATTCGTACGCTTGCTTCCAGCGTAGCATAACATAAATCCATGAAAACATTGCTCCAGTTTAAATTTAGAACTGCATTTATTCGCTAAGTTTATTGCACCTTGCTGTCGAGTCTTTAGAAATTGTAGTGGTTAAAGTTGGAACGAAACGAGGAGTAACAGGAACGGAGCAAACTAAAACGCAATCGAAAATTTATAGGTTACACCCGATATTTCTTTATATAACCTCGTTTTATCACTTTATGGAATTTGTACGCTTATTTTCATATTTATGGCGTCCTGATTTATGTAGCCATTAGCTAATCACCTTCTTAATTGATTAAAGACTGAAAGCATGGCTATAATAATGATTTAGAAGTGGAAATTTTGATTTTTCCGATTTCTTTTCGGTATATTATTATAACATTTTAGGTTATTTAGCCCCTGCCATACTTGACAAACAATGATTAATTATTCTACGGTGAGATACAACGTAATTTGCGGAACATTTGCGGAATTAAATTCGACAATGGTAGTGAAAATGATCGACATTTCCGCCTATTATTTTTACAAATGACCTTCAACTTCCGCCCGACTTTTCTGCCATTCTTTGCCTTGTCTATAGGCTCATTCATAAAAAAAAAACAACAAAAGGTTTTCTTAATTAACCTCGAAGATCGAATTACTTATATTTGGGTCGTTCTGGCCCTTTAATCAACTCCTATAAAAACTATAGTTGTTAATCACCTCTGAGATTAGAACGAAAGGGGCCGCAAAGACCTGTAAATTTTATTTTAATTAAAGCCGATTCCCGAGCTTGGCATGCGCCATGCGTCATTAAATCGTTCAGGGTTCTTTCAGTTGGTTTTATTCTCTTTGCAACCGATACCAATACCAAACGCGTGATGGGTTGGTTTCAGTTCGGACTCCAGGTATACGAGTACAAAAACCAAAGGTACGAGTATGTGGAGGATGTTGAATGTTGCATGCCGTTGGTCGTTTACGTTTTATTTTGTATCGAATGAGGACCAAACAAGTCGTAAAGTTAATGCCATTTGTAGGTCTGCATGTTTGACATTTGTTTGTTTTACATTTTATTACACTTTCCTGATGTTAACATTACATTTCGTTTAAGTAAGATTTGTTGATTTCTTTTTTATAGGACGTTACGGTATCTGTCTTAATTGAATGCATGGAATCGTATTTCAGTACTAGAATAACGATAGTTTGACATTGACCTGGTAAATGTTGTATCCCTTTGTATCCCTAGAGGTACGTATCTTTGAATAGGTTATTGTATATTTCACAAACCATTCCAAATCTTTTCTATTTTTTTAAATAAATAATTCATGGAACTATTGTGGAACTAATCTAAGAAAGAATTATTCCAATCTCCAAAAGGTGTATCACTAAGGGTACTCTTCTACTTGAACCCATATTAGGATGTTGACTAGGAAGTTTACTTTTCGCAGTGTTTTAGAAATAAAATAAGTAAAATAATCAGTTCTGATTCCTCTGAAAACATGTATTGCCCTTCACTTTCTTGTTACAAGTCCCTCAAGAGCTAGTATTGACGGACTTATCTCACTTTCAATTCAAGTATACGGGCGTATGGAAGGAGCATGTAAGATGGGCGCAAGTGAGGGCAAGGTGTGCATGGGGTAGGTTAAAAGAGAAATGGAGTAAGCTGTGGATGGGACACTGGGAGATTGCAGTGAGATTGCGGGATGCGTGTGTGAGGCCGATACTAATGTATGGCGTGGAAGTGTGGGGTATGGATGAATGGGAGCTACTGGAGCGCGAACAGACCTTTCTTTCAGGCGTTTCTGAAGGACCTAATCGGGTTGAAGAGGTCAACTCCGAGGTATGTGATGCTTCAGAAGGCAGGGAGGTTGAGTGTCAGGTGGGATGCGTTTGCGAGAGTGGTGAGGTATGAGGAGAGATTGGTGCGAATGGGGAAGGAAAGGCTGGTTAGGAATGTATGGATGTGGTGTGCGAGCAGTGGGACCAATGCGTGGGCAGAGCGGAGAAGGCGAGCGTTCGAGTCGGTGGGGATCTCAGAGATGGCGGTGCGATTGTTGTGAGAAGAAGAGAAGTGGAGGAGCAGGGGAAGCAGGCCAAAATCCGGGAGAGCACGTACAACCCTACTGTCCAGAGGGTGCAAGTGCTAGGGAGAAGACCGGAGTGCGTTGCTTCGACGAAAATGCCCAGGAAGGATAAGGTCACGCTGGCGAGGGGGTGATGTGGATCAGAGGAGAGGGGCCGGAAAGTATGGATGGGGCCCGAATATATAGCAAGCGTACTATGTGGAAAGGGAATCGACACTTGGGAGCACTTGGCTGGGGAGTGTACACAAGTCAAGGAGGAATGGTCTAGGACGGGAGGGATGGGAAGGAGGACAGTAGAAGAATGGCTGAAGGAATCGGGAGAAGGAGTGAAATATCTGGACAAGTTGATTGAAGCGTGAAGGAGAAGGAGGGAGAGGCCGTAGCAGCGTTGAAGTTGATTTGTTTTTATTTTGTTTTATAGTATTGTACATATGTATTATTATTATTCAACATTAAATGACATTTCACAGAGCAACTAGTCTTGTTTTCATAATGAAAACTTGAATAAAATAAAGTTTATTGTATATTCTACGTACAAGTAATATACAAAAACTTTTCTGCTATTAAAGCATAATTCCATCAACTTGTTGAAATATTCCAAGAATGGCATCAAAGTAACCTTTAGAATATAAAATTGAGACTGTTCTTTTCCCCGAGCCGAAAATCAAATATGCATGAACGCACTCCACGATCAACGTGCATACAAGACGAGATCGCAGCGTGCCGCTTCACACCATCATCACCATTGTGTTCTCTTCCTATCTCGAAACGTATTTGTCTTGGTCCTATTCGACAATCCACGAGTCAGCAACCCACAAACAGCCAAAAACCGAATCCCCCGACGTGTCCAAACCGTATAACCTCCCGAGCGCTGGCGAGAAAACTCGTTTCCACATTGTGCTGCCCCGTTTTTATTTATTTACGTCGGATGATTAAAGATCACGACTGGCGCAAATAAAGCACATAAAACAAACAGCCAGGGCGCGAAGATAATGCTGTGGCGAATTTGGTATTTTGGGGGCTGCACAAATACGTAAGTCGGTAACACTATAGGCAACTCGTCGCTCAGAAAACGTTGCGTGTGAGAAACATGTCGTTAAAGTGAATGAGAAAAAAAATGGTTTAATGGAACTCGTTTTTATTGCGATGCGGCTTGAATATACACGGCGGTTATTACTCGCCAGCCGGGAGTACGCACCAATGAGAAAAAAAAATGATTGAAGAAATAATAAGAAGCGCAGCCGACAGACAGTAGTGGTCCGTAAAGTAAGTAAACTTAAACGCGGCGCGCCGTCGCTGTTCGTCGTCGCCGAAGTGACTTAACTCGCATGCTATGCACGAAATCGGAAACGCAAGGTTGGCACGCTGGAATTTCTGTAATCTCATGCTTGACTTCAGATTTTTACCAGCATCCATCGCTATGCGTTTCCTGTGCATCGAAATATTGAGCAAGCTCATCATAATGGAGTCATAAATATTTTCTAATCATTAAAAATACATTCCATTTTTTTAAACTTTTACAAAAGCTTTACAAAAAAATTAAAGATGTTTTTGTCGCAAAATTTACAAATATTAAGAGTTCCCACAATAAAAAGGAAATAAAACGCTTAATTATTGTCTTGAGAGACAAATGCCTTCCGTCATTGCTGTTGAATGGCATGGTTAATAAATTTATTAGCCGGAATAAAGTGCTAGGTGCACACGCAACAAGCGACGCTAATGATCATTTCGGTCCTAGGTTTTGTCGTTAATGCTTGACGTGAATGTGCGTTATGGCGGTGGTTATGGTCATTGTCGTTTGGTGGCTTGACGGTTTGTAAAACGAGCGAAAATTCCATGCTAGAGCAATCATGCGCTGCGGCACGTCCAAATGTCCACTCCCAGAAGTGATGCGAACGAAGTCAAAGTTACTACGTGCAAAAATGTGCTTGTCTTCTTTTTGTCTCCGTGTTTTTCTTTAGAATTTATATCCTGATTATTTCGTGTTTTATTTAATCCTGTCCCTTTCGTTCCAGAGAACTAAAGATCTCCAGATGTTGTACTTTATGCCGTACCCCTCATGTAGTTCTGCTTCTTGGATTCTTCTATGCTCATTCCTAATAGTTTCTGTCAGATAGACCGAATTGACATTATCATTAACATTTCGAATTCCACTCGAGTTCTACAGATACCTCAGTGTCTTTGCTGAATTGATCAATATAAATTATGTTTTCCCGAAGTAGTCCTAATTCACCTCGCTCTGTTTATTACTTTACTCTATATTTTCTTATTGCTTGCCTGGCGTCTAGGCAAATTATTTTCCTCATTTCACTACTTTCAGTATATTCTTCAGTTCTTCCCACTAATGTATTAGTTCATGACAGACGCAATCTATGAAATTGTTGATATCCCCATCAAAGTGCTTCCTATTTCTTAGTATTTCAAAACGAATCAAGCCTTAATAATCAATGGAAATCTCTGTTTCTGATCAATATCATTGATCAATTTATCATTTTGGAACTTATTGAAACTTCTTTTTTGAAACTTCTAAGATACTTCTATCGAAACTTATTGTCAGTCAGTCCTTATTGTCGAAACATTGTTGGTCTTTCAGCTCCATCTGTACCCAAACACCTTTCTCGTCAACCGCTGCTTGTCCGCTTATTGTTAGTCTAACCCTTATCCAAATTCTCCTTCTCATTTCAGGACTTTACTCCTGTTTTCCTTCTGCTTACGTTCCACGTAACTTTCTCTTTGACCCCTGTTCATTTGGTCCCTGACATTTGCCTATGGTATTCTCCTGTCCCTCACTTCAATCATAATTTTGCAAACTCTTTGAAATTAAACGTCTACGTATACTCATTGTCAGAATTGACTTAGATTGTACTAATGATAAAAGCGTTCTCTTAGTCTTACCCAGTAAAATCTACCCCTTGTTTTAAATATTGTATGTTTACTATTTCTTCCTTACATCATTGCCTTGAACTTTAAATGTTTCATGGTAACCCTAGAAAGAATATCACCACCTTGCAAACCACTTCACTAACATTCAAGGCACACTTCCCATGGTATTCCATGTTTACGAAGCACTTAAGATCTGCCTTAAAACAAGAATACATTTTTTATTTTTGCATAACAGATGCCCGTCTGGATGCCGCCTGCTATTTTCCACAAGACTATCAGGGCGAATTCGCTATGCAGAACACGTTCAGCAAAAACACGGTGCACTACGCTACGGTGAACATCACCGTGACGGGCATTCCCATCTGGGGCAACTGCCACCGCCGGATTGGGAACAATTTTATCCTCGTGGTCGAGTACGTATCAAAAGACATCCATCTATTTATTAATACCATTTACACTTAACGCATATACCCTTAACACATTTGCTCTTTCTCCTTCTACAGTTTGCCGGGAAGCAGTTGTATTAGATGCCTACATCTAAAACTCCAATCCAAGAACGTCCTCCAGGTGTTGTCTTCCAGCAAGGACGTGATATCAAAGTGCTATACAAATGAAGAACTTGCAGAGGCGAATTGTCCCTCGGAAGAAAATTTAAGAACTAGGTCTACCACAGAGTTAATCCTATTTAGTAAGTGGTTGAGGAGAGTGAGTAAGTAAGTTCTAACAGCAATGATTTGTTCTCAGAAATGAGAGGTGCTGAAGGGAAGCCCATCAGTCGGGAATATTGTCCTCTAGATGGTATGTACACCTTTACATATCGTTCCAAAGATCCGGTAACAAGACGAGAGTGCACTGGTGGGGAATCTACAATGGATGCCTGTCCTTCAGGATCTAGTATCACCCTGAGATATAGATACTGTTCCTTTGGAAACACTGGTAGGTATCATTTTTAAAGACTATATATCAATGGTATATTCCAATTATTATGTAATAGGGTTAATAGTTTTTTTTTGCGATTTTCAGACCTCAAGTTCGATTGTTTGGGCCACTGGGAAGGTGCAGCAGGTCAAAGGTATTTGGCTCTCGCCGATAGTCGCCAATCGATGGGCAAGCCCCAATATCGCTGCGCAGTAAGTTAATCCCGCTGACCCCAAAATTTGCATATAGTTTGCACAACCGCCTCTGTGCTTTGCAGCTGTACAAGACCGATCCGACCACGGGCCTCATCAGCATCGCAATTAGTCGTGATTCCACGTGTACGGCCAGCGGCGATCTCCACAACGCTACCCACGGCTTCGAGAACTACGTCCTTCGACCGATGCGCGAACGTGTGTGGCCCCCGGAGGTGTCCTATAGTGCGTGCAGGTAAAATAACATCAAATTAGGTCCGCCAATGTAAAATAACTAACATGCCTGCTCGCTCAGTTTTCCGGACTGGATGCACGGCAATTGGGAACACATACGTGTCAAGGACAACACAATCACCTACAAGGACCATACCACATTCAAGACCTACACCATTAAATGCGTCGCTATAATGGAGTCGAGTGATAAATATTCCGTGCTAAGCAGGACGCAATGGTAAGTTTTACGGTTTATTTATAGTGTTTACGTCCTATTTACGATGTTTCGCATCTTCAGCGGCGAGGAACAGTTTAATTGCATGCGCATTCAAAAGCGGAGCAGCAACATCTTGGAATTCCAGTTGGGTACCAACTTTAGTGAGCACAATGACATTTTTGGACTGTGTGCGGATGGTAACTTCCAGGATGATGCGTGGATCACACAAGGCCGTAAGTTTAATATTTATTATTTGCTTAACAAATATTTGGTCACACCTTAGATAAGATCACACCCACATTAAGCATGTTAAAGCGTGAGAAAGAACTATTCTCACAGTTGGTGGTACCAAAATTATTCTGATTCATATGGGCAACTCTAAAAAACTATCAAATACCACGTATAGACCTACGTTGGAGATTCTAGTTCATTCAACTTAGTTTTATCTATAACTAAACCAAACTTCTTTTCTATAGGAGTCATACCAGGTGTGGAACTAGCCTGTCCTATCTCCGGGGAATACACCGGGATGATCCCAGACACTAACGACCTCTGTGCCAAACTATGGTCCGACTGTCGGGCACCCGAACTGATGTACTATCAAGTCTCTGACTGTGCCACCAATGAAATCTACGAGGAACGAGAATATCGCTGTTTGGGTCATTGGAGAGAACGGGACCTTCTCTATACCTACACCCAACGTCATGATGTCGCTGCAGGGACTTATGAATGTTTCGTCGGTTCTATCGTCTCCTCCAAGGAAGACATCTACATAACCGAAGCAGGCGAGCACTGTCAGAGACAAATAAATCCTCTTCAGTTCGGAATGAAATTGGTAAAGAAAGGCTTATATTCCTGCATTGAAAGGGTACCAACTACCAAAAAAACAACCACACCTAGACCACAACTACCTACCAAGCCATGGAATATTGGCGTTGATTGTAAGTCTTTTAAAATACACTACTTATTATTAAATCACTAATAAACTTATTTCCAGTCCCAACTATACCCGACTACAGTGATAACAACATTAATGGCGTCCAGAGCATACATTCCATTTCATTTTGTTTCCTTGTAGCGCTTGTGACTTTTGTAATGACTTGTCTTAAGTCACATTGACTCTGAGTCTTAGATTATTCTTATAACAATTGAAGCAATTGAAATGTCGCCTTATGAATTAAGTAAGTAATTCTGTTTTAAAAAGGCGAAATTGATTGAAATTGTACAGTATTATAAATTATGTCTTTGGGATGATCCTGAACGCCTTTTTCTAAGACTAAAGCTACAACGTTTATTGTAATATATCTGCCAACGATATCTGTCATGTCCAACTATATTTATTTTTGCGCATTTATTTAAATTGATGTATTTTTATAGTGATTTCTACTTTATATTTTAAGAATGCTATTGTGATTTAATGTTACTTTTATATAAACTTTATATAACTTTATAAAATAAACAATATTCAATTTATTGCTTAATTTCTACATGAATACAAAATTTTAAATGAGGATATCTGAAATGATAAAGCCTAATTGTAGTATTTCTAGTAGTATTGAGGTATTTCTTTGAACGGTGGAGAAAATGTACTAGTTGGCGAAGTGAAGCAATCAAGTGGAGTACTGGACTGACTTATGTGAAAAGTTGAAAAGATACAGGTTTTTTATATTGCTCCAGAACGATTCCTGGAGGGGACCAGGGATCAATGAACTAGGATCTAGGCTTGTCAAAAAATATCGATATCGGTAAATATCGGTAAATCGGCCCTAATATATCGATATTTTTCGATAATTACAATGTTTGTAATTAAAACATTTTGTTACCGTACATTTACAACAATGGGCATTATTATATTTTTCGTGGGGGCGAAAAAAAATTCTAGGCACACGAAATAAAGTACAAGGTGTTGAACAAATGATTCATATATAACCATAACCGTGGAGATCGAGCTTAAGACTTTTTGGACAGTAGTGGTGCAGAGCAACTGGTTGACAAATATAAATATAGTACCGTACGTGATGTACTGACCAGACATAAGTGTAGAGTTGGGGCGGTACCACCTTTTTATTTCGATCCAGAGCGGTTCCTGGAAGTATAAAGAGGTCAATGACCTTGGGACGAACGCAAGTTGATGTGTTCGCACCGCGTACCAATTTCCAAAGAGCATATCGGATGGCATTGCTGCTGACTCTGTTAGTGTGCTGAGTCGCTGCAATGTTTCATCAACGGTGGAGACTGCAGTTTTCTAGACGGTGAATTGGTATGACGAGTTCTATAATTTTGAAGATGACTGATTAAACTTTGCCACGTAAGCCGCAGATGTCACCAGAGATGTTCCAGTGGATTATTTTCCTACTTTGCCTCTTTATTCTGGTGGCTCAGTGATTCTCGTCCCCGACGCAATGTGGCCCAGGGTGGTGCATTAATGGTAGAGATCGAGCTTAAGACTTCTTCAACTGTAGTAATGAAGATGAACATGGCTAAACATGGCTAGAAGGTGCCGAGTTAAATAGGAGCGATATAAAGATCCAGAGCGGTACCTGGAAGAACGTCAAGTAGGTCAATGACTTCGGAGCGAGCGCAAGTTGATGTGTCTCCACTGAGGTTCCAGGTTCCAAATATCATATCGGATGTTATTGCTACTGACTCTGCAAGTGTGCTGAACCGCTACATCGGCTGAGACTGCAGTTGATAACGCAGTACATATTTATCTACTATGCCTTTTTAAACAAAAATACGAAATATAGAATTAATATGAATTGTTTCAATCGCCAGACGATAGGAGCTTCGCTTCCAAAATGTTCATCGCGAGTTTTGAACACAAGTTGTGAGAGTGGGCATAATAGTCATTTTCATCATAATTGTTCCTCTCAGTATTTCCCGCCAAATACTGCTGTGATATTAGAAGATGCAAATGTCAACCCGTCAACTAGCTTGAAATGCCTCGATTTCGTTTCCGGGGGCAAGGCCAGATCGGCTCACATTGGGCACATGGCGATAAGGGCGAGCCATGCCGAAAGACAAATCAACCGGCTGTTTAAGCGCAAAAACGGCCCCCGGGCCAGCAAAAAACGTATAGCTGGTGTAGTCACATCTATAATGATGTACGCGGCACCGATATGGCACCACGCTATGGCCCAGCAGAAATTGAGCAACAAGCTACTAGCTATACAACATATAGTAGCCATAGTAGCCATAGGAGAATCGCCGATGCTACGAAGAGATGGGAACGAAAACATAACCAAAGCTTAAGGTAGCAACACGAGAAGGGACATGCTGGACACATGGCAGGAACACTGGGATAAATCAACGCGCGTCACATGGACGAAAAAACTAATCCAGGATAATAGTACATGGGTGCAACGCTCTCATGGCGAAGCCAATTACTGGCTAACGCAGCTCCTCTCAGAGCACGGAAATTTCAGAGAGTACCTTCATCGGATTGGCAAGAGAGCGACAGCAAAGTGTGGTTGCTGGGACAGCACATGAACACCTAAAACATTGTTAAAATCACTGCACACGAGATATGTTGGATGGCCTTTAGAGAATTTACCAAACGGATCCTCCTGGAGAAGGAGAAAGATGAGCTGTAAATTACAGGAACACAAAGTCCCCTGATATCCCAGCACTGGTAGTTCCGGGGGAAGTTGATACACAAGGTGATATCAAGTTGTGAACATCCAATTTGCCGGCTATGCCGCCTCCCAATGAGCTCGTAGGGCCACTTGTTCCGGTTAGAAAACGTCCGCATCGCCCAATAAAAAAGATTCCACTCAATGCAGTAATTATAAATATATAATTATATAAAATTATTATAAAAAAATTATTATATATTTTTATAAAATTAAGATAAAATTAAAAACACGTTTTAATTGTTAGTCGTCCAGGGTATTTATTATTTACAACCGGATTGTACATATGATACTAGTTAATACTATACAATATAATTCGAAAATCAAATTCTATAGACTTGTACCGTATAAAAAAAATATCATATCATTGAAAGTCGTTAAGTATAAGAATATTTCCAAAAAGTAGCTAACAACTGCATCTCAATCAGCATCGGAATCGGGCGCTTATTGTGTACGTTCATTACAACTACTCGATGGAACGGAACCAAAGTCGGGAGCAAATATATTCAAACACGGATTATACAATTAAATAAAAAATAAATAATAGTTAATAAGGCGTTACATATATCGCAGAAGAAAAACTCGAGTTAGTTGCCTTGCTCACAAGAAATATAAATAACTTTTTCCGCTAATTTCTTTGCAAATCTCATTTATGCTTTCGAGTATAATTGAGGATATAATTGTTCAAGTTCTACTTGCGTGTATTAGCAGCGATTGTATAACGCCGTTTGTGTATTAAATGCATTTCTCAGCTTAGCTTTCTCTCTCTCTCTCTCTCTTTCTCTGTTCCCTCGCAAAATAACATAAACGTAAGGAATATAAAGATAAATAACGTAATATAATTGACACAAAAAACAAAACCTAATAAGTGATAATAGATTGAATTATCAGGATGTTTGACAAGGCTCACATATATAAATTACACACTAAATTACACATCCAACATTACAAAATAAGGTTGCTGATACCGACAAAGCGGTTATTTTTATTTCTTTCATGTTTTTTGTTTTTTCCTAGGTGGGTTACGGAATGTTTCCTAGTGACTTAATGCCGGGCAATAGTTCAATTTTTTTGCAGTGAGCTGGCAAACTCCAGAATTTCGTATGGCTTCGTGAATGGCGTACAACGCAACAATTACAATCGTTCGTAATTTGTAATCTGCTGCCAATTGTTTGCAAGCGTGTATGTTGGTCGACTGCTTTTATTTTTCATGAAAATGCCATTTCGGTACGTATTTATCGTAAAAAAGACCAACGCCATTTTGCATTTGTTTCTTATGCATTTAGGTCGGGGGCACACACACACACTTCTGTTCGCAATTAAAATTACAATTACTTTAGGTTTAGTCACTAAATTTATATAATATGTATTTATATAACGCCATGCTTGTTTTTGAAATGTGGTTTTGAGCATAGAGTAGTACCATCTTCCCAGTATAGGAATACCACTTGAAAATTTGAAAATAAAGCACAGTAAAAAGATGTTACGTCGGTTTCGCCAGTGATATCCCAATAGGCGTATCAACTAACAGTTTTATTAATAAATAAAAGCGGCGCGGCTGAGAGTCACGCCAAAAGACAACATATTTTGCAAATCGATCAACTTCACAAGATTTTCCGTTTCTTATTCACATATTTTTTAAATATATTGCTAAACATATCCGAGCTGCGCGTAGGTTTCAATTCTTATTTTATTTAGTGATCGAGCTGTGCGCCATTCATCAGCAAACACCATTCAACCACAAAATGTCGTAATTCCAAAAAACGGTGAGTTGCTTGCCGTTTTCGCAAGCTACGCTAATCGATTTATCAATTCATATTAGTGTACTTACTATATACCCAAAAGAGGTATAGTTATTAATTCTGTTTCTTTTTTGGACGAAAACATTCATTAATTTTTTTAATTTTCTTGTTACTCTTTGCATTCATTTAAGATATATAACTATGTACATTTACATTTAACAATCAAGTTGGAAACCAGCCGCCATTATCTATCTGGAGGAAGATAACAACGCACCATTACAATTGCGTTTCACTATAATCAATTATTTGTTCTCGGCGTATATTGAGTCATTAGACTGAGACTTGTCAATGTTGACCTTTCTGTTGGCAGTTTTTGGCAATCTTTAGTCCGCGTCAATTGATAGATTATTCCAAATTATTGATATATTTTACTAATCTGCTGTATTATCGGTGTCTGTTTAAGTCTAGTCTGTGTCTCATTAGGTTGTTATCCATGTGATTACAAAACTTTGTTTATGATAGTATCGCGTTCAGTTTCAGTATTATTAGGTATATAAAAACAGAATAGCGTCCTTACGTATATTCCATACTTTTTTAAATTAACAGTGTGCGTATTTTTGTTATGGTTTACAACATTGCATGAGTCCCATTTTTGTATACGAATTTGCAAGTGTTCCTAGGTATTTCTCTATTGTTATGTCTGCCAATTAAAAGCTGCACCCTAACGTAAGCAATAATATTAGATTCAGTCGTAGCTTATTTGTGTTTTTTTTTCGCCTCATGTTTCTATTGGTTATTCATCTTTTTGACGCTTGGGTTTAGGATTTCTGTTAGGATGGGTTTGCAATTGTGAATTTTCTCGCATCATGTTTTTTGTTCAAGTCATAGTTAGTCAATCGGTATGTGGCTCTGCGAAACATCGTTTCGTATGCCATCCTCACCCTTCTACAGTCGATCACTTTCCTTGTTTTTTACTTTGCTGTAATGTTACTTAGTATATTGTCCCCAAATAAGTATTAAACGCACTAGTTTCAGGCGAAGAACTCTTTACTATTGCCGCGGTTATACGAGGTCGTCGTCGGCGATCGTTTCGGCTCGTCCAAGGGGTAGGAACCTTCATCTTTCTTGCGCATTCGATAAACGATGAACATCACTACCAGTATGGCACATAGCAGGCCGACAACTGCACCACCAATTACGGCTAAAATATAGAAAGGACATGTTAATATACGAAGTTTCTGTAATATTTAGTGATTTCAAACAATGCAGTTAAATTGTGTATAATTAGGTTAAGTTTTATATGTTTAGGTTATGTTTAGATTAACTTTTGACAGACTAGGTCAAGTTTTGTATGACTAGATCAAGATTAGTATATATTTTGTATGTTTAACTTTTTTCCATTATTGTCCATGAGTATGTCAATTTTCGTACAGTAAGATTAAGTTATATAACTTGATAGCATTCACGATTTCACGTACCTGCTAGAATTCCTGGTTGAGCAAAGAAGGTAGGTCTGTCCTCCGATTTGGGATTCATGATGACTGTTAGATCAGGATAATTCAACTTGCTCCTATCCTCCTCCTTAGGAATAAGCACCTCAGTATTATCCTTCTTCGCCGGAGGCGGCGTTACCGGAGGTGGTGCTAAAATTGAAAGAACAAATACCAACCTAGTCTCTATCAA
The DNA here is from genome assembly GCA_027575185.1 of Mimaenictus wilsoni. Lineage (NCBI taxonomy): Eukaryota > Metazoa > Arthropoda > Insecta > Coleoptera > Staphylinidae > Mimaenictus > Mimaenictus wilsoni. Next base: position 7,273 of record JAODAC010014977.1, on the reverse strand, counting down.
GAATACCATAAATGAAACATACGTGTGCGTTCAGGTTGGTGCACGTGGGAGTCCTCGTCGTCGGTGCCGAACCCAGACCCACTTGCCTCTAAATCGCCCGTGAACTCGGTACCACCCCCACTACCCTCGAGGTCATCGTTGGCATCGATGTTAATCTCTCCCGTATAGTATGATTTGTCAGCGTTGCCCTGCAAAGAAAACCATACGGTTACTACCACAGACACCAAAAAATTACCAACAAAAGGAAATAGTATAAGGATGCAGTTGACTTTCAAATTCGACTCGAAACCGCACACACCCTCTTATGGAACCGTCAACACATGCGATTGAGTGAGGCAATAATAGTTGACAACAATTCACACCGAGTCTTGCACAAAAAGATGTGGCGCTCACAGTTGCGGCACTGATCTCAAATACGGAACCAAACCGCGTTAGGGGATGATTCGCGGGAGGCTGGTGTGCGCGCTTCGCCGCCGACAACAACGGACGTGTGAAGGAGGGCTTTTTCCGCGGAGAGCGCGCGCGAATGTTGGCGAGAGAAATGGCGCCCGTTTGCGCCTGTCGTCGTCCTCCCTTGACGCAGCGCGGGAACCGCGAATAATCAATACGCGGGCGGCTGCTCCGGTTCTCCTGCAGGAATCGCAGTCGCCGCCACGCGTTTCCATGGCGTGTGCTTTTTTGCTCCGTCTGCCGACCTATTTTTACGTGCGTCGTTTCACGCTGAAGGACGGACAACGTCGATTAGCGACCGCTTTAATTAGGAGGCAATTATGACACACCCTCAATGATGATGCGAATTTAAAAACGGCCTAATAATCAGTAAATGGTCCCCAAACCAAACAACAAGTTAGTGGAGAGGAAAACAAGGGAGTGTTGGATATGTCCACATAGGTGGAGGCTCATTATTGTCCATCACGGACAATCTCATCATTCTTGGCATGGAATTTACAAATATGAACATATATTCCTAACATATCTACCTTACTATGGGGACGGGATGTCCCCCAACATATTAACATTTTTATTTATAAGAACCCAAATATATTTTCATCTTCATCGTCTTCTCGAAATTATTAAAGAATGGAGAACACAACGTACTAGTTACGGCTGACCAGATAACTCTAATGTCCCGGGTTCGTTTCTCGGTATTGCTAGAAATACGATCTCACACGTCAGACTTTCTCAAGTTCTGAATATGGAGGAGGCTTGGGCGATGGGATTGCATCAAATCCCCGTAAGAATTCATGTTCGGTGGGTCCCGATCAGGGATATGTTCAGAAGGTGTAAATGTTTTCCGAAGACATGCCACTGTTAAAACAAAACAATTAAGGAAGATACAAAACGTTTCATTATTTTATTCGGCTTAATCTAACAAAACTGACACGGATTTTTGAGGTGAAATTGATATAGTGAGGAATGACCGTATCAAAGGAGAATCACAAGCATATAGTAAAATTGAAGGAATTTATTAACGAATTATAGAGAAATTTGCATTTCTCCTTAATTTTTTCATTATATCCTTCCCTAGTAAACCCACAATTCCTTAAACCAAGCATTTTATGAGCGCACCATTTCCAGTTGTTGTATTTACCTGTTATATCCACATTTCCTAGTATTCAGAAATGCGTTTTCCCGTGCATTCACCTCCCCGTCAGAATCCTATCTTCCTGGTTAGAAAACCTGCTCGCTTCCCTAAAAGAAAGGTGCTACACACTCTCTCATTGTTTCAATTAACCAGAATCGTCGATCTTAAACTATAGGGGTTGCCAGTGCTCCTATATAAACTCCAGTCACAAACTTCCTCGGTCAGTATTGTTGAGTCATCTTAATCTATTTAACTCTACACATCTATTGCAAATATAACAATTAGCCAGGTCTATAGAATAGTTGTCTTATACTGGAACAGTATAAAATTGACTGAATGTCAGTAAAATTTAAGTAATTGCAAAAACGTGAAAAATCGCCATCTTGCAAACGCCATGAAAACATTCCAGAACAACACAATGGCGTGCATTTTCCAGCAATTTTCCTACAGCACCACAGTCGCGTCACTTCTTCCGCGCGTAATCGTGATTGATGCGTCCGGTTAATGAGCCTTTGTGAGCAAGTGTTTTGCGGCTGGGGCATTGTGCACTCCTTTTCAGTTGGCGCGCATATCGCCAGCGTTCGCTCACTTGCACGAGCACGCACAACCACGTGGAAGAAGTCAAATGCCGAACTGCACAGAATGGCAACATCAGCGCGGTGCGTGTCGCTGCAACAACTTTAGCGCTACCCACAGCCGATGTTTTACTGCTGAGTTCACACACAAGGGCCGGGGACCAATGTGGGCCCCCTTGTTCCTCTCTTCCCACCCGCTGACCGCCGCGCCGGCAGGAGGATAACTCATTCATTCAACCATAGCCGCCGCTGTTACTCGATTCGCTGGCAGGGTGGCAAACACGGTGTGCGATCACGAGAAGCGGGCGTTCGCTTCGCCGCCGCTTGAAACGAAATTTATGGCGAAATTTATCGCGAAAACCCATTTAATCGCTAATGCTACCTACCGCGGGCAGGCAGTGCGAAAGAACTGCGGGCACCGGAGCCCTCGCCGAAAGCGCATTTCGACGTGCGAAATATATTGAATTCGGCACATGCTACGGTGTGCGCAATTTTCTTCAATTTATTCCTTGGGCAACGAAGAGGACGTCAATGCGACAACGGGGATTATGAGTGGATTTTCCCTGGATACACTTGTCCTCAGACAATATCCAATACATTATTAAAGACACATTCCTTCATGATACGGAGCTGTATTTCATCAATACATTTACAAATAGCCTTTAGTAGAGGACGAATCAATGATTCCTTATTACCGATTCAACTAGTTCCTATACCGACACAAAAAGTTCTTTTATTCCTGACCCAACTCATTTCTAAAGATTACATGTTGATACATCTAATCAATAACGTATAAATAAGCTTTAGTCATTAAACTCTGTCGGCGGAGATAAATCCAGGTAAATACCTGATAGATATACAAACACTGGGAACAAAAAACGAACTTGAGAGAACGCAGACTTAACTCCATTCTCCTTCAGTCAATACGTACAGATCATAGTTGTATAGTAGTACCCCCACTCATTCCTCCTTTCTATGTCATCTCTTCTTGTTAGGCTTCACGATGGCCCCTTGTCCCTCGAGACAGTCTATCCACGATCAGAGTGGAGCCATACAATAAAACACACGAAGCGCACCAGATAATCTCGCTGCTATTTGAGAGCAGCCTCCAAAGGCCGATCCAAAGTACTCACACTGCACTACAACGATCGAGTGCTGTGAGGAGTCCTTCGAACTTTACGTACGAGCATAGAGAGTTGCTGCAGAATGTCCGCGATCCTATTGATGACTAAAAGCAATTCATGCCACTGCCCTCTAGGTTGTTCATGCAGCCGTAGCACAGGTATCTCCAGATCGGATCAGATTTGATCACTTTTCGAAAGCAAGAAGTGGAAGTAAAGAGGAGAGTATACACCCGTAAGACGGCGACGCGAGAGGAGGCGCGTCAATGCCGCATTCTTATATAACCATGGGGCCTTCAGGCAATTAACCCAAACTACATCGCCGAGTTGCCACGTTCCAGTCACAGATGTCATCGTCAGCTGTTCTCCACATCTCTCTACCTGCATCCGAAAAGTGTGTTTACCTAGACAGCCCTTTCCCCTGGAAGGAAAAACCGGTGTTTTCTTGAAATTACCCACGTCGCCTACATAAATACACCTTCCCGTAGTGCGTTTTGGACACCCTAGTGTGATTTTTCCGTCGCTTTCCTTTGAATTGTTGGGGTGCAAACAGCGGAACAAAAGGGCGACGCGACGGTGGCGCAGAAAAGGGGGAACAAAGCAGACGTGCTGCTCGACTACACTAACACCTTTTGTACAAAGAAGACACTTCTCTCTTTCCGTCTCACGCGACCGGGAGAGCTGATAGGGATTTGATATTTCGTAGGAAAGCCTTCCACTGTGCCGTGGCCTCAAGCTCGCGGTTTGCGGGCACGTCTACGCCGCTCTCGACTATGAAACGCCATCGAAAGCCACTCTGCGAAAGGCTCCAAACCTTTTTCGCCCGGGCAAGTCTAAAAGCTCTCTGGTGGTTTTGGAAGTTTTCAAACTTGAAGGACAAGTCGACGCAGAACATGAGGCCTATAAAACCCGCCCATTGTTGGCGGGATTCCTATTCACATGCAAAATCAACCTCAGCCAACAAATACAAGTGACAATTACAAAAGACATGCATTCGTTCGGAGTTGTCGCTTGGAAATGAAATGCAAGCAAATGTCACAACTTTGGTGCTGGTCGACCAGGTTAGAGTTGGCCGTTCATCAACAACAATAGACTTGGCAACGTGGAAATAAATGAAAAGCAAACATTTGTCGACCATCTTGCAGACGAATCTCTGAAAGATCTCGCTTTCTCTCCGCAGACAACACCGTACACGAAGAGCAACACTCGAATTGCTCTATTGCTAAATGCTATAAAAAGCCGCCTACGCCTTCAGCCATCCACCGGTTATTAAAACCGCTTTAACATCATCTTGCAGTAGAGGTGGAAGTGCACTTCTTTTCGTAGAGGTGGAACTTCCTAGCATGGCAAGAAAAAAGTCACATAAAATACCAAATTACGCTCGGAAGCGGGCCGTCAAGTCGTTCAGGGAAGCTTAGATGGCGACCATAACTGTCATCGGATGTTTTTTACACGAGGCGGGAACACGTTGAAAATTGAACCGAAAAGTGATCATAACTTCCAGTTTTCCGCCGAACTCACAACTTCATCGCACGCGACAGTAAAACTAAAAATAAACCCGTTACGCCAAAAGCGCGAGCGCGCGCCATCCGGCACGGCCGCCGCGGTGAGCGAAATGTAAATTCGTCGATTTCAAATGCGCCCCCAAAACCGATGCCAAGTTTCCGCTGTGTGATGTCCGAGCGGTCTCGCCGGAGGCAGCAAACTTTCCTGTGGAATCCATCCCCCTGAGAGTGCAGCAGCAGTGGGCACCAAACACAAATAAATTCGCAGCGAGTCCTCGACGCTTGAAAACAAATCGACATTGGCCGGATTTATCCGAGCGACGAAATGGGAAAATATTACTGTATAACTTTCGCGAAAGTTTCCGAAAGACTGCTGCTGTAGACTCGCCCGCCTCGAATTCCCACAGGAAACGGGCGCGCTGGTTTTACAGTACACAAGGATGTTCATCAAAACCTGCATTGCAAATCGCAAACCGTTTAACTTTCGAGAGTTGTTTGAAACGCCTCGAAAACACATGCTTCAGCAACATGCATGCAGCAAAAACCGAAATCCGTTTCGACGGAACCGAACAATGGATGGAGCGGACTGAAATTCGGCTAAACCAACGCATCTTCTTGATCATCATCATACGATTGGCTACGCCCGGTTGTGTTGGCCAAATAAAACGGTGCAACATATGCGCCTTCGTGGCTGCTGCAACGCCGCAGTTTCGCAAACAGCCGGTCGCAATACGGGCCATGTTGTGGCGCAGCGCGTAAACATGCGAATGTGCAATTTAACCAATTTCGATTGCGCTGGCTGAATCCGTGTAATCTGGCGCTATTTTTTGTGTTGTTCCGCTGCGGGCAGAAGCAGACAGAGGCAGGCTGCATTGAAGCAGATGCGTTGGCACATTTCTCATACACAACAGCACAGCGCTACAGAGACACGAGAGCCTCGCCAACAGGAGGAGGGCAACGCAACAAACGCGAATCATTTCGTGGACGAGAGAGTCCAGGAGGCCACGCCGACGAACGGTAAACAGGATGCACGACAAATGATGTTTAACGATGTGCCGCCGACGTGAACTTGACTTCACGTGTGGACACTTTTTCTATTTAGCTTTATTAACGTTTTCTAAGTGAAACGCTTATACCAAACCATCTGCCACATACGTACGTACGTCATTCGGAGATTATTACAATTTTTGATAGGCCCACAACATTGTCGTTTAATAAACTCGTAACAACAACTACAACCAACGCTTCTTCTCATTCATTGGAGAAGGACGAAATGAAGCAAACTTAATAAACGAAATCCTTCCTTAAATATCTTCGCCCTAGATCTAAACAATCCTAGGTCTGCTAGGATTATCCCAATTTCTGCTAAACACCACCGTGTAACATTAATCGCAGTGGGCGAAATTCCAGAGGAGAGTGCTATCCTCAGAATTATGAGGAGAGCGAGGGGTACGGAATAACTTTGAGAGGGGGAGAATGCGAGTTGACCGTGTTTTACGTATGCATGCATCATCGCCGAAAGTTTTGGCGAATACCAAGCGCCACCATTCTCGTGCAATATTTCAGCGAATTAATTAAGTTTAGTGCGCTCATGATGCATTAATTACGCGGCGAGCACCCCGTACTGTGCGTCGGGCGGGATAATAATAGTAAATTCATTTATAAACGCGCCCGCCGAGAGGGGCACACACACGGTTTCGCCCGCGTCGAGATCTAAGAGCTTTTATCGTCCGCACGGGCGAAACTAAAACTAAACGAAGGCGGCCATGATGTTTGGGTGTATGTGTGGCTTACAAAACCCAGCTTCATAATATGCGCTAACGTGCGACGTGTGGACGATGGGGTTAGTTTTAATGTGTTTCCTACCAGAGATCCCCACTAAAACCTTACAAAACAAAGCTTATTAGCTTTGACAACCAAAAGTTATCTACCAACTACCGTTATATGCATCGAAAAGATATTTATAATGATACTAGAATATGAACATCCACTTATAGTAACTATTTTCAGATTTGCTGGTGTAAAAGATCAGAAATCCACATCCCAGCACACTCAACTTAAACTAGCACCGTGTAACTACACTTCACACTTCAGTAGGTCCCGCGGGGAACAAGTGCAGACCGGGATATCTGGATGATAGGGATGCATAATGTAGTGAATACAGAAAGCATAACATAAACAAATCATCCTTATACAATAAAAAAATCAGAGGACATTACAACCAAATTTAACAAATTAACCGTCCAATGTATACATATCCTTATGTAGTCATATATTCGTTTTTCATTACCATTAAGGGATAAATGGGACAAACTATTATTAAATGCTTACAAAATAAATGTATAAAGTTACAAGAAGCTAGATATTCTTTTGAAGTTAAATATTTTGAGATTTACAAGAGGGAAATGTTGAAAATCCAAAAACCAGCAACTTCCACTAAACTTACATACCAACACACTCAATTTAAACTACCATGTAACTATACTT